>OMOV01092935.1:0-13355 GCA_900312565.1 Beryx splendens
CAGATACATCCAGTGAAAATACTTCCCATAGAGGTTGTGTGGGTGTGCGCGCTTGCATGCAGCTTAATGCACTTCCATGGGTGGAAGTATGCGCCCTATATGGATGTGTATGTGTTTGTGTCATGATCCGTTATGTCATGTGTTATGTTTTGTCCCTGTCTGTGTCATGTTTCCAGCCCGTGTGTTTCCTTGGACTTTCTCTTCCCCCTGCTCAATCACACACCTGTGTTCTATCAGCCCCTCGTTATGTCTGCCCTGCTCCCAGCCAATCAGCTCCCGGACTTTCTCCTATGCCACGCACCTGTTCCTCATGTGTCATTAGTCTTGTCTGCATTTAGGTTTCGTGTTTGTGAATGTTCATGGTCGTGTCTTTGTTGTATGTCGCGTGCTGTTCATGTCGTGTTCCTGTGTTCCTGTCTTCCCCTTGTTTTTTTGAGAATAAACGGATTATTCTCCAGCCGGCTTGGCGTTTGGGTCCTCCCTCCTTTTCTTCCTCATCAGCTCTGACATTATGCTGCGCTCTCTGTGTGTCATTTAGAAGTTTGAGTGATAAGATAAGAGATGGAGGGAAATGAAACAATGGCTTTGGCTTCATGAAGTCACAATGTCCTGAAGTCTGACTCGAGTCTGGTGGTTGGACCTCAGTCATCGGCTCCTCTACCGCCTCACTGCCTCTTTAACAATGAACCTGCGAGAGAGAGAGAGAGAAAGAGATCAAAATACACACACATCCACACTTGCACGCACGGCCGGGCCCAAGAGTGGGAAAGCGATAGCCAATAATGCACAAATGTTGATTTTCTCTCCTAATGCTTTGCCAATATTTTTCTCTACTTTCATGCCAAAGAAGCATTTTGAACTGAACTGACAGAGAACGAGAGAAGGAAAACCTCCGAGTTTATTTGTTATACGAGGGTCTGCAGGCGTGTCTCTGCCTTCTGAGGTTGTCCAACAAGCTGGGTTTGATGCGTGTAACGGCACAGCGCTCTATCGCAATCATTTCTTAATAGCTCGGATACAAGGACCCTGTCAAGGCGGACGAGTTCCTGTTTCCGAGTCGTGAAGAAAATTGACTTTCCTAACTGATACTGAGTAATGAGAAATCTGGCACCTCCAAGCCTCAGCACAGGTGGAGGTTTGAAAATGAAAATGGGATCTCTGCACATTCATCTTGAAATATAACACCCACTACAACATGTGAACTAAATGAAAATGGTGTTTTTCATCTTAGTGCTACCTGACTGAACTGACTGAAGGATCCCCAGACCGGCACATTTTAAACCACAGATCCCCAATTAACAAAGGTTTTGTCCCCATTAAAGAAGATTTTTGCTGTCAGCGCTGTAGGTGGGCAGGTAACCGTGGAGACAATAAAAACGTCTCCTCAGAATAGTCAGTCTTATATATTATACATTCCTATACGTTCTCTCGTCGTTTCAATTTGCGGTGAACGAGATAACGGCGAAATCAAACCATCCCTTCTTTGGCTGGGCATCCCTGGACTGAGGATCGCTGTTTATATTTTAAAGAATGAAGTCATTGTCTCTGAATGTCCATGATGCAGTCTCTCGTGACACCGTTATCTCGTTATCTCATGACCCTATGACACCCAAAACATATTTAACATCACATGCTTCTACAAAACACCACCGAAGCTTCTTTGTTAAATTTCAGAATGAGAATTATTTATGTGGAAAGTAGAATGAATGTGCAGGAACTGGTCTAATTTCGATAACAAGTTACATAATTACACGGAGGCACACATACGGCCTCGCATTCATTACAACGGGACATCGCAAAATGTACAATAGACAGCAACGCATTTCATTCATCTATACTTTCGAGCCGTTGCATATGGAAGGAAGCACCAGGTTTGAAGCGCCCACTCTCACAGCAGATTGTACGCTGAGCGACCATCTAGGGAAACGATGTTATACTGGATTGTCTCGCATGTTTATTTCTCGTAAGTACCTCCTTCATACGGCGGTTTAAGTGGCTTAAACTTGCTAATGTGAAAAATTAGCAACCGCTTCCTCAGAGAAGAGGAAGAGAAGAGCCTCACTCCAACATGAGACAACCGCCGTGTGGAAAAAGTGACTCTTGCAAAATGACTGATTGCACTAATTTAAGATAATTTAAAAAAAGGCTTTTTAAAGGATGCTTGGCGGCTTAAGTCCTGGGTTGGTTGGAGCCTGTGTATTTTATTACAGACGTTGAATGATGAACTTTAGGCCATGAATGTTTTTCCCAAAATGAATAGAGGGGATTTTTATGTCACTGTCACTCCGTCTGTTAGTCCTAGCAGAGTGTACGTGGCTTGTTAGGTTGCATGTGAAGATGTTTAAATATGAGGAGATTTGCGATGGCTTAACCTAAATTAACCTAACTCATGCTAAAAATGTGTTTATTCCCCAGTTGTGCCACAATTGCACATTTTTGATCTTGACCCAGAGAACAGTGATCTGTCAAAATGGCAACACATAAACAGTGTTAAAAAGTCAATAAAAACAACACATATTTCAGTTTTGTTAATGCATATTGTAAACCAAAATCATTTACAAACTATAAAAGAATTTATACAAGCCAAAGTACAATCATTTTTAAAAAAAAACAGCGCCTCTTCCGCCGGCAGGTCAAGCCGTCAGCAGTCTATCTCTATCATGACTCAGAAGCTGCAGTTTTCTTGGGTTTACTCAAAATGTGTCCAACACCCTCAGTCACCCTGCAGATGTTTCCCGGCGGGCCACTTAGCTGGTGGTCTGTTCCTGTGTGAATCTGCATCTGATTGGTTAGCTCCAAGATGAAACCAGGAAGCCAGCCCCAAGGCATGAGGCCAGACCACTTCCTGTCAGCTGAGGGTGTGACAGAGTGTGAGTCCAGCTGGGTCAGTGTGTGTGTGTGTGGGGGGGGGACTAGGGACTGGGAACTGGGGACCTAGGGCAGGGACTTACTGGAAACGGGACTCAGGACTGGGGCTGGGACTTGGGACTGGGGACAGGAACTGGGAACTGGGTCATAGATTGGGAATCGAAGGGGATCGACAGTGGGAAGGGGACTGGAATTGATATTGGGACTAGGGACTCAGGACTGGGACTGGGACTAGGATGGGGGTCCATGGGTGGATGTCAGAGGCAAAATGGGTTAATAGGGAAATAAGGGTGAGTGTAACAAAAATCACCCCCATACACGCCACTCAATGATCAATCAACTTCTGTACCACTTTTGCTGGAACAGGACATAAACTCTGAAGTCGTTTTTTCTCAGTTCCACTACTCAAGCAGTTCCAGCTCTTCGGTTTTGTAGAGCAAATTTGTTTTAGATCTTTGTTTACCAAGGGAATGTAAAAGATAAGGTAAGATTAACTTTATTGATGCCCGAGGGGATTCTGGGTAATATGCTAAGCGTGAATGTGTCATGCAAACAAAAGGCAATCGAATGAGGGAATCCAAAAAAAAGAAAAACATGGGTTCACTCACAATGTGGATCTAAAAGTGGGAGTATTTATGTTTTTATCTTTCTATTTTACTTTATTAGATTACTTGAATGCATTTTGCTTGTTCTTTTATTTGAATTTTATCTTTGTATCTGTCGTTTATCTGCCTTCTGTTGATGTAAAGCACTTTGAGCTGCATGTTGTGTATGAAAGGTGCTATACAAATAAAGGTTATTATTATTGGCTGGACCGCAACAGCAGGGCCAAAATGCAAATGTCTGTCACTGGCTGGCTGACTGACTGACTGACTGACTGACTGACTGACTGACTAAGTTACACCATTGGTCGGCCGTGGCACATGGCACACCCATACACGGTCCAGCCATATACTAGGTTTTGACCTTGTCTTGTTATCATTATTATTATTATTGATTAAGGAAATATGGGAGAATCATGATGAGAGAATAAGGAGAGTAAGATCAGGTGAGTCAGTGAGCTGCCCTCTGTTTACACACACACACACACACACACAAAGGGAGAGCTAGGTCGTGTCTTTTATATGGTAAATTGTCAAATAATACCTTGTAACTGGAAACACCCATGTTGATGTTCTGGGCTGTAACTGGGTCACAGCTTTGTTAAAAATAGAATTTGAAATAGGATATTCCATGATAATAAAAAAAATAAGCTGCAACATCGCCTATTGTTGCTGTTGGATGAAAACCATGTAACTCCAATTTGGTCATTTTTATGTTTTAAGTTAAATTGAAGGATTACATGGGTTGATAAAATCCTACAAACTTCGGGGCTTACTGTATAAAATCCTTTTAAAAGACACAGTAAACTAAAAACCAGCAACAGCGATATGTATGTAGATGTGATCTCCTCAGCTGAAGAAGTACACAAGTTTATCTTTACCATTTAGCAGTGCTTTAATCCCTCCTACATTAAAAATGAAAGTTGAGTTTTGAAGGTGAAAGACGACAAGGCTGGAGTCAATTCATTTTAAATTCAGCATATTTAAGTGGATTTTTTTCTTCCAAATTCATTTCCCATAACAATTTTCTTATATCCAATCTATAAAGAAAACATGAGAATCAGCGTTCCTTCGTTATAGAGTGAAATTGCATTTTCCACGTACGTGTACATCTCACCTTCATTTACATACAAATTACATTTTGAACTGAGTGAACTGACTTCAGCCCTGACAACCAGACTCTCATTATGATCTGGACTGTAAACCTTTCTCAACACTGTCTCACTATATTACACTCGGTGAGCAGCGGTACAGTCTCTCTCTCTCTCCACTCACTTCACATAGACGTCTCTAACTGATGCAGACTGTGAAGTTCCAGTTTTAGCTGCTGGCTAAAAAAAACTAGATTGGTGTGATCGATCGTAGATGCAGTCCTGGCAGCAGCGTAATAAAGCCTGGCTGCTCAGCTTACCTTTTTAAAAGTGTTGCTATTGATTTTCGCTTCATGATACAGTTAAGATATGAAGTGAAGGATGGAGCGGTTCAGCTGGATGGACAGTTAGGGAGAGTTAGGGATTTCCCTGCAAACCTGCCTGTGTGTGGATGGAGTAAAATCAGTTGACCTGAGGCAGAAAACTTACAGAAAATGTATGTTGTATGCTTTAAAGCTGCAGCAGGCATGACTTTTAGATAAAAATACATGCGTCTTATCAGTCTAAATCACAAAGAGGGGCTGCGGTGGAGAAGAGAGTCCCATCTGCACTAATTTAGATGATGTAGATTCACACTATTTGCCAAAATTAGATTCTGGCGTCGGGTACTGACACTTCTCCACTTACAGAAAGTGACAAATCTAAATTTAAAGCCCCAATATGTAACTATTATACCTCAATATAACAGCTTCTAAATCATTTTGATGGTACCCTGACTTCCAATAGGGAGAATATTTACGACAGTGGTGTAAATGTCAATTGCACCCAGCTATATATATGCTATTGGCTGATCTTTAGTGCCAGATGTCACCACTTGTACTTGTACTCTATGGAAGGTGACATCATCTGGTGCCAAAGATCAGCCAATAGCAGATGGCAATTTTTACAGACTTCACACAGATTTGGGGTTGTGGTTTAGCTACTCTGTAAGAGCGAAGTACAAAGCCCATGTAGAGAAATATTCCATTCTCAACCCATTTAAAGGGACATTTAAATTACATTTTATCATCAGTTGCTGCACATGTTTCCCATGCACATTTCCCAGCCAGTCCAGGGATTCGAACCGGCGTCCTTCCTGTCACAAACCTCCGCCTTCGGGCTCACAGCTCTTTCTGGTGTTGGGGTTTGAACCTGCGATGCGTCTGGGAGTTTGCAGACAGAGAGCGAAGCCACCAGGGTGCTTCACCTCCGCGCAGTACCGATCCTTGTTTATGAGCAGAGGGTTCAGCAGGAATGCGTTGAGACTGGAACAGTGTAAACCAGTAGGCATGGAGGAGAATGTCGAAAGTAAACGGCAGCGGCTCGAGAAAACAAACAGGCTCAATCATCTGCGAGCGAGACGGGCAGAAATCTCATCCCGCTCCCTGTTTACAAACACATTTTCCCTTTTCTCCTGCTGTTTCTGTTCAGCCGGGATTCCAGCCATTTACCGAGCCGTGCCTCTCCTTTTGGTTTATTTCCTTTTCAGAATTATCTAATCACTAAACCAATAACCAAGCTTATTTTCAGCAAGTGATATAATTATATTGTTTGGCCCAAAATGCTTTACTATCTCATGTTTCTGGATGTGCAGGCTCATTCGGGCAACACAATATTGTTCTGTTCCAGTCTCATAGCACTTTCTCACTCTTATTCTCTGACATTCAACCGACAGAAAGGGGTTGCATGACTCTCATATTGTTTATAGGATTCTTACAGTTTATTTCTCGTTATTCTATTACAGATATAGCGTGTTGAACGTGCATGCAGAGGGATATACTGTGTAGTCCACTGCCAGTAGTATGACTTGTCCCTTTGTGCTGAGGTCTTGTGTCATGATGTGAAACTCTGTATGTAAGCATCTGGCATCTACCCTTACAAAACGCTCAATAGCACCAAAATAAAACAAATGATGGTGCTGCGTAAAGCACTGCAGGAAACTTAAACCCTTGGTTGACAGAATGACGACACTTTTACAGACTTCTGCTATTTAGAGATGTTGAATGATGATTCTTTTTTTAAATGAATGTATATTTTAGATCTAATTACATCATGAGTTTATTGTGGATGGCAGATGAAAAGAAAAAGTACTGTGAAGGAAATGTTACTTGAGTTGAAGTCAATTTCTGGTGTGAAAATCTTGTTAAAGCAGAAATTATCTCATTTAAAAGTTATTGAGTTACTTTAAAAAAACAAACAGATATTGTTACATGTCACTCTTATCAGCTCACGTAACTGCAATTTTGGTGATTTTCATGTTTTCACTTCAAATGAAGGATTACATGTTCCTCTCTCCTCTTGGTCTTAGGGAAACCTTTCAGCCCTCATTGGATAAAGTCAGAAATGTACTGACATCTAGTTTAAAACAAGGCTGCTCTTCTTCGTTCCTGAAAAGTTGCCATTTTGGAAATACAAGTTTTCTCCTGTCAGTGATGATGATATGATCTTTCCCATGCAATGCAAGACGGATGAGAGGAGAGAAAGTTCAAACTATGCTCTATTCATTTTAAAAAATAAGTCAAAGTAATGTCTATAAATAAATCCAATCAACACAACATTTAAGGGAAGTGCTGGTGGTTTCAGTACAGACTATCCCTGTTTTCCTCACCAACATACTAAAAAAAAAACAGTGCTTAAAGCTAAACCGGCCAACACCATGGGTTTGGATCTGATAACATTCACTGACTTTCCTTTAATTTGTTCCATAATTTGGCCAATTTCTGCTGCAATGGTTATGAAAACAGAATCTATACTCTGAGTGGATGCGATTCAAAACATGATGAGGGCAATACTTCAGTCAAAACATACTGAAGTGAAAGTAAAATCCCAAAACATACTCGTAAATGTAATTCCTTAAATGTAGTTTGTGATCAAAGTGCTTCTGAGAGGAAGCAGCAGACTCTCCGCTCCATAGGCCCGACATTATAATATCATGTATTTGTTTCTGTAGAACCAGGAAGGAAGTTTCTCACGGTACCCGGACCGGACCGATGCTGAACAAACAAACTGGTTTTGTAAAAGAATATCATGTACGTGACCGACATGTTTACCTTCCCTCTGCAAGATGGCCGACACTGTACGACTGCACTGCATGAACAGGGTCAAGCTGATGTAAGAGGATTACAGGAATCGGGTTAAAAGAGACTGATAGTTGTAATCTGATACAATTACTGTAAAACACAGCAATCAGATTGCAGGGGAGGAAATCGGTTACTTAGCATACTCGGCAAAGTAGTTTGAAGGGGAAAAGGCAGTAAGATTGTGAGATTATGGACACAAACTCAATTATAAACAGCTTGAGTGGACAACGACAATCATGGTTGCAGCTGTTGATACTAATTGTATTCAAATTACAGTTTGCAAATTGGCTAATTATTCAATAAGTTTAGTCCCAAAGTTAAAAAATAATCACATTGCATTACTGAATCGGTGCAATCCTCAGTTTTATGTTGCTGATTACAATTTTAACCTGTCTGACTGCACTCTCACCCCGTCAATCTGTAAAACAAAAAAAATTAACATTTTAACACAGTGAATGACAGAGTTGTGTGCTGTATGAACTATAGTAAAGCAGAAGTTTTAGAAGTAAAGGCCTGCCAATAATAGTAAAGTAATGCCCTGAGATTTATGAGGGACCTTATGGGAAAGGGAACTTATGTTTTATTGAAATTCAATATTGAAACAAAATCAGTGTAAGCTATTTGACTACTGAACGTATGTGTAATGAACAGAGGAATAAGCCAGAGTTAGCCACTCAAGGATATTTATGTGGTGGGAAGTCGTTCTTGAAACACTCTTCAGCTGTTACACATCAGACACTGCAGCGTTTGCCAGTTTATTAATATGAAACACACAGTTCAGCAGTTTGAATACGTGGACATAACTTGGACAAGAGCACCATCCAGTGCATGCAGAGCACAATGACCAGCTAATGTTTAATCCACTTGGATTCAGTTCAGTTTAATACATGTTTTAATTACTTAGTAGAGGTAATAGTAGTAGTAGTAGTAGTTTTAGCAGTACTATTGGTAGTAGCAGTAGTAGTGAATAATAAGTAATAGAGGTAGTATAGCAGCAGTACTAGTAGAGGTACACTAGTGGTAGCAGTAGGTGCAGGAGCAGTTGAGGTAGCGGTAGCTAATAGTGTCAGTGTTAGTAGTATTAGTAGCAGCAGTAGTATATATCTGTATATATTATCTATCTATCTGTCTGTCTGTCTGTCTGTCTGTCTATCTATCTTGAGCATAAGCATCAACACGTAGTAGTTCCACTAGATGGGGACAAAGGACATGAGCCCAAGTTGTATGAAAGTTCCCAGCAGCAGAACAGCTGATTGCGTTTCTAAATGTATTTTCAGTTCAATTCAGCCCTCTGATCAGTGTGGAATAGCATGATTCATTTCTGACTCATCAGTACATCGCTGATTAATCTGATCAATGTGTTTAGATCATGCCCGCTTGTTAGCTAACTAACCTGGTCAGCTAACTCACTGTCTTCTAGTTAACACATCTGATCTGCACAGTAGCTACATGCAATATGGCTATTAGCTGGTAGTGGATAGTGGTTAGTAGTAATGGATAGTAGTAGCAGTAGTTGCATGTTCACATCAACATTTGTTGTTGTGGTTAATGAACTTGCTGGCTAATTAGCTAGCTAACAAAGACAAAAACCAAATATGCTATAAATAAATAGGCCAATAGGCACAGCCAATTCCCTAATGGACCTCCAAGATGGTGCCAGCTGTCTGCTGGACATTTGTGACGTAGCTGCAAACCCTCTATGCAAAGTTGATCATGTACTGGACCTAATGTGACAGACCTTATTTCTCACACACACGCACGCATGCACGCACACACACACACACACACACACACACACACACACACACACACACACAAGCAGATGTGTGTCAATCCGTGCACATCAGTCTGCTACAGTCCTGGCGGCTCGCCAGACAGACACATGGGCTTCCTCTTTGCATCAGCAGTTCTCAGGTAGGAGTTGGAAAAATCAGATTTTTAAAATATGGAAATGTATTATTATTTATTAAGTCTTTGCAATATATCCTTTCTTAATGTGAAATAATGGCGGTTTTACTGCCTCTAGGCTTCCTCCTGTAATTAATCAAGTGAAACGAGGAAAAGGGGAAAGTAGAAATCCTTGGTCGGTGTCACAGTTCACCTCTCTGCGCATGGCCGCTCACATCAGGGGTCACAGGAAGGGGGCAATCCATTATTAGGGGCTGACACCGGAAAGACTTAGAGCCACCGCTCTACAGAACGAGGTGAAAGACTTGCGCCTCTTTCCCCCCCTTTCTTTTCCAACCACTAGTCCCCTCCTCTTTTTCTCCCTCTACACACTCATTTATTAATTACAGCTACATTTTAGACATTTAGCCGACACTTCTAGAGCGGCTGGAGTGCCACAGCAGAAAAAGCTTCAACTCCTACATCTCCAACATTACAGCTCCAACAGTTCAGGAGGTCAGGGATCAAAGCAACCACACCCAAACAATAGATTTTCCAGTATCCCTACAGTTGATATATGCAAAGTGAAGAGACACCTCTCTCTCAAACTACACACACACACACACACACACTGCAGCCTCTCAAAGGCGAGAGTGGGGAGAACGGTGTGGATTTATGTGAAAACTCATAAACTGGTGGAATGATGGGTTTTCACCCAGCCAGCCCCCCACCATCTGTCCAAAATTACCATAACACACACACACACACACGCTGGAGATATTATGTTCTCATAATTCATCTTGCACGGTACACTGGACCCACTGCACTTTCTCCTATAGCAGCAACCGAGCTGCATGGCACACTGCTCGAACTCACATTGCTATTTATATATAGAGGGTTTGACCTGTATGGGTTTCTGAAGACAGACAGCAATACCAATATTAACCATTGTTTCCCAAAGAATTATATTCTTGACAGGGTGAAAAACACATTAATATAAACGTGGGACACTTAAACTGTCCATTGAAAAGCATAATAATGAAATTATTTTATGATGAGCAGCTCTTTAAGGCAGGATGATGGGAGGGGAATATACATCACTGCCTTTAAATGAAAAATTAACTAATTCATTAATTCATTTTCCATACCTGCTTATTCAGGGTGACAGGGTGGATAGAACCTTTCCCAGCATGCATTAGGCAGAAGGCAGGGAAACACCCAGATATGAACCTCCATCCTATCAGAGAGCTGCAGGCACTCCTCACTTCGTTAATATTAGTCTTTATAAATATATACAGGTACAGTTTATTATTTCTGCGGTCAGGTTTGGTTCCAGTCACTGTGGCGACATGCGAGAGCAAAGAAACAAATCTGTCTCCTACTTTCAATTTCACAGAGTGGTCGAACCAGCCCCCTCTGCACTGCATTTTCTATTGATTTCAGGAATAAAACTGAATGAAGAAATAGATTTAGAGTGCTGTACGGGGGGACGGGTATAAAAAGGGGAAGGGACAAAATGGATCTTTCGAGAAACCAGTGGTACCTTCTCTTAAAATGGATTCTGGTCATTAAAAAAAAGTAGCAGGTAACTTCAGCGCTTTGCTGACAAACTGATAACAGACCGGATCCTCTATATTTCAGAGAAACTGAATGATGAGCTTCAGATAATGTTTTTCCCCACATACAGCATTTTGGAATTGAGTTATTCAGATAGTTAAAGATGAGAGTTTATTTATTTGCACATATAAGGACAAAAAATACAAACAAGAGAAAAATGAAATTAAAAAAGAGGCTAATAACAGGATCTAACTTCAAAAGATGCAAAAAAAAAGTAAACAAACAAACAGAAAATCAAGATGATAAACAAAAACAACCGGAGAAGAGAAACCACAGTAGGCTCAATAAGTGGTTCTCAACCTGGGGGTCGGGACCTCTCAGGGGGGTTGTGGGATGATTTTGAGGGTTTCAAGATAGTTTATGTAAAAAAAAATTTTTTTAAACCAAAACATTTCTACAGTAGAAATGTATTACCGTGTCTATTTTTTCAGATTTTCCTCTAACTTTTGATTTTTTCTTGTGAAATACTGAGTAGATTTCTTTGCCTCCTCTGAGAAGTCATCAAATGAAACGACCTGAAAAAGGAAAATTGTTCTTTGGATGAACTGTTCATAACCCGTGACAGGGGGGTCACGAGCCAGCAGGCAGAGGGCTGATGACAACAGCAGAGCAGAAGCTGCTGTGTCACCATGTGGACAGCAGGGGGCGCCAGACGCCTGACGTCTGTGGCCAGGAGAGCTGGTTTTGCCTCCTGAATTGTCCATCTACCTGGAGTCAGCCATGGCCCACTGGTAAAGACATGCAGACCACACACTGCAGGGAAGCAGTGTGAGCGGGTCACACCTGGTGAGGCTGACCTTGTTCTTTAAAATCACTGTGGAGAACAGAGGAGACTCCTTCCAGCAGACTTTGTTTTTCCTTCATTTGAATTAGAAGCAGGTACATGGATAGGGGGGAAAAAGGAAAATCATAAGAGCACTGATTTTCTTTGTCTTCACTTCTCAGTTTGTCAAACTTTAATTTTTTTTTGTATTTTTTTTTTACTATCTCAGCTTTTGAATGCATTTTTTCAGGCTTGCTGCTCTCTGGCTGTGTGTGGCCTCCTTTTCCCTTCTGATGATCCCTTTTTTGAACTTTGCTTGTCAGCCAGCACCAAACATTTTTAGTCACATAAATGGGAATCCATGCGGAGTTTGGTTCCAAAACAAAAAATCCACCACTGGAAAAATCTGACATCTCCTGTTTCTAAATAATTCCATCAGAGTAAAACTCATCTGGATTACGTAATAACCTTTGTTGCTGGCTATAGCAAGGCTTTTGGGTTCAGCATAGTGCCATATTTGGAACTACTGGGTCATAAATATCACTTTGCTTTTTTCCAAAATGGATATTCAGTGTCTCGGATAAGTTGTTGCAATACTCACTGTCCATAACCCGAGAGCAGTTTGCACAACCAAATCTCTGAACACAATCTCACTAACATCTGCTCATAGCCCCAGCCTAATAAAAACTCAAGAATGCTGGTAGTCTGTGTGCTTTACTGCTTATGGGGCTACTTCACTTTTTCCATATGCTGCAGCAGCGTGGCCAGCCCGGCTGTGTGGGACCCTCGCTCTGTAGCCCAGCTGCACTTGAAGCTTCCCACAAACTTTGTCCTGGTTCCAGATAGAGACACACGCCGGGCCGGCCTGCCTGCGCCCGGCTCAAGCTGTGCTATATTCTACTGTACATCCTGCAGTATAAGTTATAACCTGTACAATTAGGCACCAGTGTCTGGGCCTTTTATCCCTCTGTGCAACGGCTGCTATTTGTGGTGCAGAATCTGTTTCAGACTGCAGCTTGGGATCCGTCTGCCTCGGATTTGCCACGTATTTCTGGCTCACCGGTGCGTTTCTCATGGCGATGTGAAATAGTGTGAGATAGCTGCTCCACTGTGCGACTCTGTGTGTGTGTGCGCGTGTTCGTGCGTGACTGTGTCTGTGTGTGTGTGTGTGTGTGTGCGTGGGTGTGTGTGTGTGTGAGTGTGTGTGCGAGAGAGAGAGAGGGGGGGGAGAGATTGAGGCGGGTACAGCTCTCTCAGACAGCTCACAGTGCTGGAGGATTCCTCTTCAGATCCGGCAGAGCGGAGCAGAGATGTCGGCAGCACCGCACACAGGTGGGTCACACAGCGGGCCGAGGGGCTGACACACACACGCGCGCACACACACACACACACACAACAAACACACCCT
>OMOV01092937.1:0-13410 GCA_900312565.1 Beryx splendens
CCCTACTGGTCTGTGTGGTAGAAGCATTCACTTATGGGTGGATTGGTTTGTAGTGTTATCATTCAAATCCTCAAATGAACAGAATTTGCTGTATGTGATATGTTTTAGTTCATGTGACCAAAAATCATGATCAAAAAATGCAATCATAATATATGTTGCTGCTTATTTTGTGCTGATACAAGAAATTTGGCCTTCACCATGAGTTTGGCCTATCATTTCTCTATCTATATTGTGTATACATTCTGATCTCTGAGTTCCCAGAACAGCTCACTAAAGCAAAATGCCTCAAACACTAATGATCAAATATGGATTCTATTCCTAAATGAATGATGAGTTTTAATGTGAATTATTTGCCCTTCTTTAACTTGGTAATGTCATGCTGTGGAGGCAGGTGATATGTTCCAGATCCCAGTTCCACTCTCATCTTCAAGCATAAGGCTGTCTCAGTGTGTATGCACGTTCTTATACCATAGCAGTGGAGGTTAATATTAATGAGTAAAAAGATGTGGAAATAAAATCTTAATCAGCTGAATCAGTTTAAACTATATGAACTGATTTACTCAACTAGCTGACTGTGTTATTTTGATAGATGATTCTGTTTCAGACACGTTTTAGCCTTGAACTGAACTATGTACGGTAGCTTTAGTGGGAAAAGAGCAACTTTTACTTTGGACTCTGCTGACCATACTGACTGAAAAACTGCCAACGCTGTAATTATTTCATGCCAAGGTCTGCATCTGGTCTTAAATGAGTGGGAAAGATGCTGTTATACTGAAGTCCATAACTTCTTCTTAGCTTTTGCGTTACTGTGTCGCCTATTGATGAGTATATAAGGTCATCTTCTGACAGCGGTTGAGCTTCTCATCATGCGTACATGAAGAGCTACGGGAAACTATTAAACACTTTTACGTGAAACACACTTGCATGCTAACACATTTGAAAGATCATTATCTGAAAAGGCTGGCGCAGGCATGTTAACTGTGTTTCAAGATGCTTATGATGTATTATTCTGTTTCAGCTCTCACATGGCCTCTCTCTGGTGAACTGCAAGCTGGTGATTGCATAGTTCAAGGTACATTTACTTTTAGTACATACTTTATCTCCATAACACAGCCAGGTAGTCTGTTTCCAGCAAAAATATTGTACCTTGCCTTAATTCTCACCATAATTATCATCTAAAATTGCTCTCCATAGCCTATGTGTAAAATGTTTCATTCCTGAGAGACAGTGAAAATATGAAATATTTAATTTTTCACTCTTTACTAAGGGAATTCAAATCATATGCTCTATAATGGTAAAATAGCAATAATAATTCCAAGGAATCTGGAAATAAATTATGTTTCTCCAAAACATACATAAATGCATACGTACATTTGATGACTATTAGGGTTATCAGAGAAGCCATATAAATGTCCTCTTACATAACGGCTGTGCAACTGTTGTCCCCAGATGGTTGTCTTAGCTGTCGCTGTGTTTGTCATGTTCTCATCTTGTGCATTTGGCTGTTCCGGGAACACACATTCTGTGAGTATCAGCTTTGCTCATTGATGTTGAAAAGCTAGAAGGCAGATGAAACGTAACATAAATCTCATACATTATGCATCAAAAAATATTCTTATTTTTCAGATGTTTTTTAACGCCAAAATATAGAAAATATAGAAAATATAGAAAATACAGCACTGTGCGTGGTGAACTTTTGTCACACTACACTTATAAAGAGAATAGAACATTACATTATATTACGCACGATTATTGAGAAAGTTGTGTGATAAACTCAAGTTTTGTCTGAAATATATTTCATTTCTTCCAAGTCTGAGCTGAAGCTTTGGAATATAAACGATCAGCCTTTGGCTATGCAACTTGCTGCTGTGTGTAAGGTGATATAATATACAGCATACATTACAAACTAAAATTGAATGTTGAATATATAGTCTATTATAGAATCAATGAAAGTATAGTCTGTTGTCGTATGTCGTATGTTTTACTATATCCTGGTGCACTTATGGGGGTTAGGCTGGATTTATAGAGGATTTCATGGATTTCTGAACTTATCTGCAAATTGTCACATTTAATCAGAGACCTCAGACCTTAGCTGCACCTCTGTCTGTTTTAGACATGAAATTAAATATCAGAATAAGATAAATGAGATACCTCAAATATCAAAAATGTACAGGAACTTGCTTGGTTGTTTGGTTGATTTTTACATAGTCGGCCATGTATGAGTCTGTAATCATAAAATACTCAGCATGCTGTCGTTTGCAGAGCTGGAGAGCGTAAGGTGTGAACAAACAACAGCTCCGCAGCAACAGCATGCTCTGAATCAGGTAGCATCTACTATATACAGCTTCCCTAGGATTTAATAGCTCCTGTAGACTCTCCATACATCAACCGCTGAATATCCAACATTTCTTTATGCACAGATGCTGATAAGCCACAAGAAAAAAGGGACAAAGGAAGTAGGTTGGTAGATAAAATATGAGCAACTTTCCTTACATCAAATAGAATGATTTACATGAGTTCATTCTTAATGCTCTATGTGCCGCGCTCCGCTGTATCCTATAGAGCCAATTCTGACATACAGTCACTGGAATCTGAACTCAGCGTGAAAATTCACTTGCCTTGCAGAAACCACTATGCTTGACTACCGTACAAATCACGAGGAGGAAAACACAAGCTGTGGTCCTCTGAGGAAGATGAGACTGCAAGCCGCTTGTTGACCGCTGCTACCACTACACAGTCCTGGACCAAGCCTGGCATGCCACCAACACCACCACCAAGTACAACATGTGTGACCGCCATGCCAAATGGAAAGGTAACTTAACAACCTTAAGAAAACAGAACCTAAAATAAACTGAAAATCTAAAGAAACCTTGAGAAACCTTAAGAAAGTGCTATATAAATGCAGTTATACTAATGATGATGATGATACTGATGATGATGGTGATTTTACCAAATGCTGGTAGTCTGCAGATGCCTGAGAGGTGTGTGCCTGTGAGCAAATGTAGCACCCCCCACGCCCCGCTGTGGCTGGCGGGGCCCCATCGAGGAGGCAAGGCGTTGTCACCCGCAGGGTGTGCAGCCACTGGAAGAAGAACTGCTGTGCCTTCAAATCCACCCCCATCAAGGTCAAGAAGTTTTGCGGCAACTATTTTGTCTACAAGTTCACCAAGCCCACATCCTGCTATGTGGCTTACTGCGCAGGTATTAACTAAATACTCTGTATGTCCTTAGTCGAAAATATACCTGAAATTCATCAGCCAGTATTTCAAGAACATGATTGATGATGATTCTATCCTCAAGAGCATTAGGTCTTAAGATGGTTCATAACTTTAATAGTAACCCATAATGCTTTATTTTCATGTCAGCAATCTTTGATTAGAGCAGGTGTCATTTTTTCAAATGGTTGAGACCTTATTTTGGGAATGGGATGAAATTTATAATATTTTGGGATGAAATTCTGCTTATGATTATGACAGATATTATAGTTGGACAGGAGCTTAAAAAACCCCCAAAAACAATAACAAAGAAAATGACACTCCTTCACCTAGAGTTGATTTAATTGCACTAACTTTGGGAGAGAGACAGATGTGCTGTTAGGATGATGCTAACCAAAATTTTATTTAAAAATACAGAAAGGAGGGCCGTGCAGGTCAGGAACTTGAGCCCCACTGGATGGACCACATGTCTGAAAAGCAGTGCTTCTGTATACAGCTTGATGCTTTAGTCTGGAAGCTTTGAGTATTGCTTTTCTTCATGCAGGTTTAGTAAGATATGTAGGTGCAGCACTGTATGACGCCGAATGTCTATTCTCAGATATCAACACCCTTGTACGTGGGAGGTGCAGAAGAAATCAGTCCTGTGCAAGCAGAGACAAGATCAGTTGGAGATGTAAGAGAAAGATGTAAGTCCCTGTCATCATATTATTGGTTAGAATTGTGATTATTACTTTGTTTTTGTAATGTCCACCCTGAATTTTTGCCCCTCACCTCACCTCTCCATAGTGAGAGATTACATTTCTGATTAAGAGTCTTAAACACTCACTGTTACTTTGAAAACAAAATAGGAACAAATATATTCTTAAGTTTATTTTACTACACCTACTACTACTACTACTGTACTGCTGACAATATCTCACCTTTCAGTTCTATCCACAAAGAGCCACTTCTTTGCCTCCTACCCTGGCCAGCTCTCAGGCAAGGTGAACAAGTTCAGGTACAGCAAGGTGCTGGTGAACGTTGGCCGAGCCTTCAACAGGAGAACCGGGGTTTTTCCAGGCTCTGGTCAAAGGAGTCTACCAGTTCTTCTTCTCCACCCAAACGGGTCAGAACGGTCGTAAGACAGATCTGTGGCTGGTGATCAACGGTTACTGGGTCGCTGTCTCTCACACCCACACGTCTCCAGTCCCTTCTCTGTCGGCAGCCTGTCCACCTATACATGACCTTCCTGCGCAGAGGGGCTTTAGTGTTCATCACCCACAACTGGGGCAGCTCTTGGGCCAACACTGCTTCCATGACCATTACATTTGGGGGTTCACTGCTTGCACAGTGGAAGTAATGCAACTATTTAAATACAGTATATTTTGATTTTTAACTTGTGTATAATCTAGATGTTGCCTTGAATAGAATGTATAGGGATGTGTATTTCTCTGAAGGATGTGTCTGGAAAAAGTTCACATTCTCTGTTGCTCTCTACATGCTTTCATTCAAGTTGTTTCCCATGAAGTTTTTGTTGCTTGTAATGTTACCGATACAGGAATTGAAGCTGGTGCTACCATTGCACTCACTGTCTGTCGCTCTGGATAAGACGGGGTGAATTGATTCAATAATTTACTTTTAGGCTATTGATGTGAAATGTATTCGTTTATTAGTAGGCCTATTGGTGTCTAATCCTGGCCAGCAGTTGTCTGTCAATAGAATAGACTAGAATAGAATAGAATAGAATAGATATCAATACACGCATTTACCTTTGTCTTACACAAGGTGGCACACTAGCATCGATGCAGCCATGGTGAGGTGATGTCTGGTAGCAGTCTGTTCCTGGGTTTCAGGAACAACCTCCGGGCAGAGGAGTCTCCTGCTGTAGCACGCGGGAGGGATCAGTCAGCTCCAACAGGGCTGAGCACGAGCACTGATACCTATATTCAGACCGGTACAGTTAATATTCAGCTCAATAGCTCAGATCCATCTGAGAATGCCATAGCCTCTGCTTAATGTTTCTCAACATTTTTGTGTCCCCTAAATATAGCTCTACTTTCAAATCCCATACTTCAAATCCCATTGACCAAATGCTGATGAGCTCTAATTTTCCCTTATATGGTAACAGAGGGCATCATAAAAGTGAAGGCCAAACATTATGGTTTTCCTCCGAGTGTTTTACAGCTTAGAGGTGACCCGTCATCACTGAAATATGTATAAGGAACAGTAGAACAGTGGTCTGCAGAAATATTTGTAATAGTTTTGAAGTTACACACAGGCCAGTTCAGACCAACACCTCAACAGGGCGGAGGGCGGGGCTTGGGAGCGGCGGCTGGAATCTTATTGGTCGGCAGACAGCCGGGACCAGGCGAGAGAAACTCAAGGAAAAGGAGCCGTGTAAGGAGGGTCGGCTCCTGGTGTAACGGGACAAGGATACATTTCGGTGAAAAGCGGCAGCAACTTTGTATGGATATGAAGATATTTTGGGATAGTTTGCCATTTCTAACTAAAACGCTGGAACTTTGAAAAAAAAAAGATAGCGATTGCCAGACAAAATTACACACAATTTGCTTTTTTTGTACCGTTTTTCAACCTTAATGTAAAATGAGTGAAACTACAATTTGACTTCTACTACTACTACATGAGTGAAAAACAATGCGATTCGACCATACATCTCTCAACTGAGAAGGTGCTCAGTGCGGCTCGCCATTGTTTACCTTTGCTGTCGTGGGCACTTCAGAGCGGTGACAAGTTGTTGGAGAACATATTTCCCTCGAGCTCGAATAAGAAGAGGATACAAGTATGGCAGAGCACGAGAGTCTGGAGTTTGGGAAAGCTGACTTTGTGCTTCTGGACAACGTGTCTTTGGAAGAATTCATGGCTAACCTAAAACTCAGGTAAGCAGCGACTGCGGTCGTTCACCTTTGAGCGTTCAATGGGATGCCAAAGCTATTACAGCTACTCGTCTGGGAGGAGAGACGGCATGGTGTCTCGGGTCTAGGGAAGCAGTTTGGTTGCTTTCTTTCACCAATGTTTGAATTAGAGTAGTTAGAACAGTTCATCCAGATATGCAGCTACTGCACCACAACAGGTGCTACACTCACTGGAATTGTTACACTGAATACCATCAATGAAGGCGTGTCAAACAAACTGTTGCTTCCAGCTATACTGTTCACTCATCATAGAAAAATAGACACAAATGAACAGAACGAGTCAAACAACTCAACACAGTCTTATGTTTATCCTGTCACTGCCACCTGACTGGGGAGTTTGAATTTTGAGTTGGCTCACTCTCACATGTGAAATCGCTGTTTTGTTTGTGTAGCTCTTGTGGTTATTACATATTTGCAAAGTTATGCAGTGACAACAATAGCCATTTATCTGTTGCTGGAGTGAGCCGACTGCTGACATTCCTTATAATTGTGTATTTCCATCAGGCTGGTAGTTCACTGTGAAATAGATTGCGTTTGAACCAGACTCCACCCAAGGAATCACAGACTCCCACATACTGCACCATTTGAACAAAGATTGTCATGCAGGCTGGTTTGCATCATCTGTGTTTGTAGTGGCTCAGTGGCAAGCATGATACCAAGCATGCCATGCGTGTGAATGAATGGAGTGGAGGTCAGTTTCCTATGGGCTCTGGCTAGGAATCAGCTTCCCCATCTCCTTTCCTCACCTCAGCCATCAGTGGGGAGAGTGCAAACTGATGCCAGAACAGCGTGAGTGTGGGATGGTGTTCAGTGCTCAGCAGCATGTGCCCAAACTTTTGCACAATCTCACTTGATATCCAAGGCACATCATCAGTGCAGATTCCTCCTAATGCAGCGAGGTGTGACATTTCCACCACAAGGACAACGATTGGACTATTTCCGCGTTTACCTTAGATGCTCTTTTTCATTTCGTTATTCCCTGATTTTATTTGACATGAGCATGACATGAAGAAGTCGCCTTTCCAGCTGATCCTCGGCAACACACTGGCAATTGACGGAACACTTTGCATTAACATCGTTTCCTTAACGCTGTACGCTGCTGGCACTGTAGCCTCAGTGCTTGAGTTATTTCCTGAGATTTATAGGCTGATCCATCCAATCTAGACACCCCAGTTAACTAATATTTACATTCACAGCAATGGCTCGTAAATATTTGCATGATCTTAAGGATGCAGTTTTGATGGCTCGGTCAGTAGTCTGGTTTCCCCTACATGGCCAAACAGAGCTAGCTAGAACTTTCTTGTTATAGCGCAGAATGTCCTGTAAACCAAACATTTGTGATTTTTGTTGCATTTTTTACCCACACAGATTTGCCAGCTGGGCTATAAATAGATAAAATCAGCCTGATGTTATAAACAAGTGTAATGCGCCCTGGTATTTCGAAGAGCCACTTAGTCCTGCTGTGCAAGAGTAGCTATTGATACCAAAATGTCTTTTCTAGGGGTAGGCTGGTGGTTTTCTAGTGTCTTGCTTCTGCCTCTACAATGTTTGTTTCAGCACCAGCAAACATTCATTTCAAGCATGTCTGTCATGATCTGTTTACTAATGTTTTGAGGTTTAATCGGTGTTTGGAAATGTACAACATTCTGTTATGGCGTGCACGTATAAACATATGCACATCTTGAAGAGGCTCATAATGATCATCATAATATATCACAATGGAAAGGCGAGTTGTGTGTGAGAAATACTTACTTATTACTTATATTATTGTAAGTATCAGGGCAAATTGTGCTTCTCTCAACCCATTTCTGAAACAGGAAAACAATACTGTAAAGTCAGCTGTTAGGAGTTTGAATCCTGAGTTATCATAACTATCAGTGCTTTGTCTAGTGTTATTCTTGTACTTCACAATATTAAACAGTCCCTAGATATCACTGTGCACATTGGGATAAATTGGTGTGCAGCAGCTTTCACAAACAGTTTCAAAGATTTCCTTCCAGTTTTCCTGAGTAGGGAAAGTGAGTGATGCTTTCCCCTTCCTAAACGAAGGCTGAGTTGCCTCGAGCAAAGTGCTTAACCCCCAGCTGCTCCAGAAGAGCGGCTCAGTGATCAGCAGTAGATGACTTGGTTTTAGTGGGCAACTCTGCAGTGTACAGCTGTGTAGCTGTATGAGTGTGAAGCAGGGTGGTGTTGAAAAAAAAGTGCAAGGGCTCAGCTAATCTTCCCTGGGTAAATAAAGGTTGAAACATGTTTCATCACGGACATGACAGCGCTGATGAACAGTATTTTTACAGCCATAGCTCTTAAATGTGATAAGCTGTGTTGTGTACAGTAGCCTTGGCAGCCAAGCAAGAGGACCTGAGAGCACCAGGCTTCGTTTTCCCGGCTCTCCCGCTTTTTCTGTCTGTTTGTCTTCCCTCCAGCTGGACAGCTCGGTCCGGAGATGGCGTGTGCAGATTGTTATTTGCAGAGGGTGTGACCAGCTCCTGCACTTCCTCTTTACTCCTTTCCCCTCCGTCTACGTGTGTGTTTCCGTGTGTGTGCGTGCATGCATCCACGCACACATGCACGCCTGAGTGTGTCCATGTCTCCAGCAGTCAAGCCGGAGAAGGATTGGGAGCGGAACCACTTGAGGAAGGGATAGCAAGGACATCAGGCGATTAATGGCCGCTTTGTGTCCTGGTATAGTTACCAACAGAAGTATGGTTGGTACACATCTCCACATCTCTCCTGGGCACATTTCACCCGGTACGTGCGAACCGAGCCTCGGAGTTAACTGCCTGCCATGTTGCATTGGTAATCAAGTCCCCCAGTGACTGCATGTGAAGAGTAATTTGGAGAAGATTGTTCGTTTCCCCTCCATTTAGCCAGACTTGCTTGTCCAAATTGACATTTACTATGTTTGACTTGAGGTTGAACAGTCTGGCCTGTTGGAGAGTGTTGTCCCACAGAGCCTCCCTAAATAGAACACAGCAGATGCCCAGTCTTTTTGTGGAGACGTTTGGTAGGAAAACAGTCAGGCTACATTCTTGTAGAGGTCTTGGGAATTCTGCCTAAATTGACCAGTCAGCAGATAAGGCTTCTTTGATCAAACTTGTGTGGCGCAGCCCATTGGGCCGCAGATTCTCAAGTGAGTACAGAGGCCGTCTGAATTGGAAGGTCACAGGTTCAGTCCCCAAAACAGCCAGTGTGTGTTTGTGTCCAGTGGAAAACCAATTGATATGGCCTTACGTTTGACTCCTGGCAGGTGGATAATGGGTTAGAGTGAGGGAAATTACAGTGTCACAAGTTTCCATTTTTCATACTGCAATCCCTCTATGTCCAGAAAGTCTCTAAACTCACTTAATTTGATATTTTATTGAGTCCAATAGGGAGATAGTCTTTTTGCTTGCCCCCTCCACAGGCAGGTCAGAGGGATTCAGTGTCTTGCTCAAGGGCACTTCAGCAGGGTGGATGCTTGAACCCAGGTCCTCTGGTTCAGCAGTGGTCTCCCTCCTCGCTATGCCACCCCGCTGCCCTCTACTCCCACCCTGTCTAAATACAGATAAAATACAGACAAAAGGAGGTAAGGCAGCTATGGGCCAGGAAGCTTTTCCTAGCTAACGATAGGGAGTAAAGGTCCTCTGCATAAGTTTGACTATCCTGCAGGCTTATCTATACATGTACAACTTGTCTTTGTAGCCCACTAGCCTGGCACAATGTTATCACTGCTAAGTGCTTGTCTTTATAAGGCAGTGTTGTTTTGTCTGTCCCTTGGAGTCCGGGAAAGGTTTCTGGCAACCCGCCATGTGTTTCCAAAACAATTATGGAAGCATTTTTTAAATTCTTCTTCCAAATGGGTGTCTGATGTTCAGATTAAATGGCTAACAAGCAGTACACCACGTAAGCTGTTCGCCTTGTTTTGCCAACAGTGATGCCCCTGTCTACATTTCTCTATGAATGACTTTTTTGTTTTATCCATTTTTGTGCAGATGAGTGAAAAACAGTTGAGAGGGACTTGACAGGCTCTCAGCCTACCAGACCTGGGTCAAAAAGTATTTTCAAATAATTCTTAGTGTTTGTTTTAACCTGGTTGGAGTACATGAAGGGTGGAGCTTATTGCATAGCACAACACAATGAGTGCCAGGATATTTAAACTATTTGCAAGTTTAGTCAGTTTAGTATCTGACACTATCTGAACTGCTCTGATGTGGTAAGCCCCAACATCTGGTTCGACATATTAAACCAGAGGCTAAGATTTATTTGTGACTACTGTTTACCCAAGACTGCAGCTTACTTGCATTTTTCTCATGGGTTAGAGATGGTTAGCATGCTGAATGATATTACGAGATTCAACTAATCATTACACCAATGAAATATTGTGCGAAAACGATTCTCACAACTCCTGTTTGTCTGACTGTGTGTGAGTTGCTCCAAGTGATTTGACCTTTGAACCCATCGATGGGGCGTTAGGCAACATTTGAACCGGAAGGCTCCAATAATATGGAGGAGGGTAAGGAAGCAGGAAAGCTGGCCTCCTCTTCCCATTGGCATTTCCTTGCCTTTGGTCCTCACATTTCATTATTTCCTGTAGCTCCTGTTCCAGCTTAGCTGGGAATCTTGTGTGCAGACAGGCTAAATTGTGGCGATGCTATTCTAGTAAGCACAAGCACATGTTCATAGAATTACACAATTCACAATTCTAGCTTTCCATATTGAAGTTGTGACTCTGTTTCCGTTGTGTCTTGGATTTGACCATAAAAGTACTTGGCAAATTATTTTCATCTGCTGTCAAAGGAACAATTGCTCTCCTGTTTCAAGTGTGTAAATGCTTATTTATTGCTCAACTTGCAGATAGCCTGGAAGAGGTGCGGTGTAGAACACGGCAACCTGACTCTCTCCCTCTGTATATCCCCCTGCAGAATAAACACAGGGATCAAAGTTCCCTCCTGGCTCAGGTGGAAAAACCGCGCCAGTCAAAGAAACCTAAGGTCAAGGGTCACGCTTTGTATTTCCTCTTCCCGTGAGACATGGTCCAGTAAATAATTGCCTGTCTCGCTTTTCGTTTACAGCACAGGTGATACCGAGACGTTTTTATGAACCAGCCAGTGTTTGTTTATGTTGTTGTAGCCCCCTTTTTTTATTCATGCCTCATTGGAGCTTGAAGCACTGGCGTTTTTTCGCCCAGCGTCTTTTCCTGTTCGCTTTCTTATGCCTTAGTTCGCCCTTCTGCGATAGAACAAACTCCATGTGCAGAACACACAGTCCGGACAGACGGCTCTGAACCCTGCAGCAAAGATGAAAGAGGACGATAACATGCCACAGACTTCTCTAAGAATATTTAATCCCAACCCGCCTATTAAAGTTTTTTCCTCTTAGTGGTGGTCAGTAACTGGAAGAGAAATATTTATAGATCAACTCAGATAGACTGTTCTCCTGTTATGCTTTCTTCTTCTCATTTTGCTCTTTCCCCTGCCAAGACTAGCAGGGAGGAAGAGCAGATGTAAATTATACTGATAGGCTTAAAGGCGTCTGATGCAGATGATAGACCCACTGGAAGCAATGTGCTGATGAACGCAGATTTAATAAAATGTCTGTTTTTTGCATGTAGTAGTCAAAATTCATGCTACTCCTTTTGTAAGGAAACTTTCTCCGCCCTGTGGCGTTAAGTGTTGCCTCAGTGCCTCGGGCTTGGCTTCAGCCTGGCACAAGCCTGCAGCCTTGCCAGGAGATTTCTTCCTAATGATGAGGAAAGTCTCCCCGGGAACGGTCGACTCATAGCTGGCTTTTTGAGAAACGCCTCGTCGGCCCGCTCTCCCGCTCTCCTGCAATGAAAAGTCCAGTCTCGCCACAAGAATTTCCATACAACCCTCTGTAATCTGAAACACATTACCATCCTTACATAAACAGGGGCTGTGCTTGTGGAGCTTTATTCCCTCCTAAAATAAGTTCACCAGCTCTCACAGACGTCTCATTTGTGGACTGCCTGCGTTGGCAGGCGGGGTCGGCAGCAGGCCGCTCAGCACAAGCTCACTCTCCTCCCAAAGCCTGTTTCTCTCCGTCTCGCTTGCTCTTTTTCCAGCGTCTTTCTGTCAAACTTTCTTTCTTGCTGTTTTATCTGACCACTATCTAAATCTTTAACCGCTTACACTACTCCCTTTGTTACTTTAATACTGTGTGTGTCTACAGTATATTGCAGCATTTTGGAGTAAGAATGAAATGTGTGGTTTGCTAGTGCAGAGGTCTGAGGTGGCTTCTGTAATTCTGTCTCTCTCTGTCTCGCTCTCTCTCTCTCGGCTGTCTCTCTCTCTGCTGTCTCTCTGTCTCACTCTCTCTCTCTCTGCTGTCTCTCTCTCTGCTGTCTCTGCTGTCTCTCTCTCTCACTCTCTCTCTCTGCCCCCTCTCTCTCTCTCCTCTCTCTCTCTCTCTCTCTGCTGTCTCCCCGTCCCTCTCTCTTCTTTCTCTCTCTCTGCTGTCTCTCTGTCTCACTCTCTCTCTCTGTTGTCTCTCTCTATGCTGTCTCTCTGTCTCACTCTCTCTCTCTGCTGTCTCTCTCTATGCTGTCTCTCTGTCTCACTCTCTCTCTCTCTCTCTCTGCTGTCTCTCTGTCTCACTCTCTCTCTGTCTGCTGTCTCTCTCTCTCTGCTGTCTCTCTGTCACTCTCTCTGCTGTCTCTCTCTATGCTGTCTCTCTGTCTCACTCTCTCTCTCTGCTGTCTCTCTCTATGCTGTCTCTCTGTCTCACTCTCTCTCTCTGCTGTCTCTCTCTGCTGTTTCTATCTTGCTCTCTCTCTCTTTCTCTCTTCTCTCTCTCTCTCTCTTTCTCTCTATGAGAAAAACATTCATTCATCAGTCAAGTATAATCTTGCAGTAGCCTACACTGAAAAACACTGGACAGAATCATTTCCAACCTTGCTACTGGAACTGGTCTTGATAGAGGTTTGATGTTGTTAGGCTTCCCATTAAAGCCGTCTGGCTCATGATTTAACAAGCATCCGCATCCTCTGTCTGCAACATTACCTTCAGACACAACCTCCCAGAAGGCCTGTTCTCTCACTTACAGACATGAGGCATGATGCATTCATGCGAGACTCTTATCTACTATCTGAGCCTCATTTACTGAATTAATGAGGGTGCGTAGTTTTTCAGGAATCAGCTTGCGTGGCATGTCTGGGAATACCAAATGATGCGTGTGAGTCAGACGGCTAATGTACAGTGTGTGTGTTTGTGGGTATGGGCATGTTGGTGTTGTCTTTGTTTGTGTGTGTGTGTGTGTGTGTGTGTGTGTGTGTGTGTGTGTGTGTG
>OMOV01092946.1:0-14266 GCA_900312565.1 Beryx splendens
ATATATATTCATACACACATACATACCTCCACACATATACGTACATACTGTGGGGTCATGAGAGGTGTCTGTGACGGGGGGGAAGATGCAGCAGTGCAACGTAGCTTAAAAACCAGACCAAAAGAGAAGGTTCAGAATAATTAGGAGGTTTATTCTTCTGTCGGTAAGTACATCAGGTTGTCTCGTTAACCAAAATTAAAGTCCAAAAATAACTCAAAGCGTCCCGGAGGAGAAAAAGATTCTTTCAACTCAACAAAGTTCAACAAAAAGGTTCAACGGCATCAAACAGCTTTCCTTGGTCAAGGAGTCTTCATCCATGTAACCAGGTTCACTCATTAATGTACTTCCCTTAGTGCAGGGTCTTCTCGTCACCGGTTTCCCCAGCTCCTTCCAGCCTGTCCTCTCGGTCTCTCCCCTGCCTTTGTTCTCGGGTGGTTCTTGTACTCCTCTAGTCCCGCTTCAATCAGGTGACTTAAACACCTGCACCTGGGTGAGGAATGAGGCATTCTGGGGAGTGTAGTGTGTGGAGCGGCGGCCATGTTGTGACATGGGAGTTGGTCCTGCCTGGGGATGTAGTACCCCTCCACTACCTGTCCCCTTGTGATGCCACAATATATACATAACATATCTCTGTTTTCAGTGTGTGGGTATTGTGAGTCTGGAAAAGATCTTCTGCTTTCAGATCATTAATAAGAGTCATAGTGGCATCATCTGGAATCCCAAGCATATGCAACTTCTCATTCAGTCTAAAAAGTAATTGTGACTGGCTAATGTCATGTATTGACCGCAAATCTGCAATGATTGTCTGAATAGTGGAGGATGGAAGCAGCAACTTTGCTTGTAGTTTAAGATAAACAAGAGCAAGATTCCTAAAAAACAATGTATCATCAATATTTTCTGGGCTAACCTCCAAATGCTCAGTATTGTCAGCAGCATCAAGCTGCATGTCACACAGCAAATCACTATCATTATGAGTGCCACTAGTTCCACTTACACCTGCTGGGCCAATGATAGACTCTATTAAATTTCCCTTGGCACTTTTTTTTAATGTTTTCTGGACAAATGAGAAGAAAATGTAGATACCACAGTAAATGTCTTATCACATTGCTTAAAAGGACATGTAACTGCTCGTCCTTCTTTGATGTGCACTTTAAGGTGAGAATAAAACTCAGTCAAGGAATCATATTTGGCAATGCAGAAGTCAACATGGCACGTCAGGTGGCATACTCAATCTGGGCTAATCCCCACATTCCTTATGATTTCTGAATAGATGTGCTTTCAGACCTGCACATTTCCGAAAGGTCCTTTTGCAATCAGGCATACAACGCAGTGCTAAATTAGGTTTATTGCTGTGAATTTTCATATGTCTCACATAGGCTACAGAGGTGCTAGACTGATGTCCACAGATCTGACAAGAAAACATCATTGCAAACCAAACAGACTTGACTGTTATGGTTCAATAAACAGTAATTTGTAAGACTGTGAAGCAAGAAAGAAAACAACAGCTCCTTTCGCCAGTTCACCTGAGAGTTGCCTATTTCAGTGTTTGAGCGGTCTGAAAAATGAACTGATCAATTGTGTCATGTGATGAACAGGCAAGTACTTAGTAGGGAAGCAGTAAAATAGTCTGGTGCATCTGTAATGTCAGAGAAACATGTCAAAAATCAACCTACAAATACAACTGAACAGTCCGATTGAAATGATGCACAAAACACTCACAAAACACTTAATAGTTCAACTAATACACCCACAGCTTCTGCTCTATGGCTTTTACGGCACTATCACCCTCATCAAGCAGATACAATTAATACAAGTTTGTATTAATGCAATTAATACAAGTTTGATGCCAATGCAATTAATACAAGTTTGAGAAAAACAACCACACTTACACAGATTTGAAGAAGCAGTAGGCCTAAATTACAGCAAAGCAAATCTTCAACACTTAATTTCTGATCCAACAATTATCTTGACAATAACCTTGTCTTAAATTTTGAATCTGCACTGCTGAATTACCACCCAATAACCAGCGTGCACTGAAGTCTTAATGTTACTTCAACTGTTGAAGCGATTTCCATTGTCTGTAAAAGGTTTACACTGTCAAGATTATATTATATTAAATTAAAATGAGCTCCTTGTGTTGTCTGATTAATAGGCAATCATCTATTAAATTCTAGCTAGCTGCTGAATCGTGCACATATTCAGTAATACAAACAAACTAACTTCACTGATAGACTTTGCACCGATTTATGAATTGGGCCTAAATAAAATTGCTACTCACCAAATAATTAGTATGGGGATGGATGAAGAAAAGAACGGATCCAGCAGTGCAGTTCAGTTGAAATTACTCTTCCCAAAATGCAAAAAATACTGCATGATCCTGTTACTTAAGACACTTTAGATGTTGATTAAAGTAAGTGAAGTAAAGTGTTGTATTTTAGGATTACATTATAGTTCTGTTAAAAAACGGTCAGTGGAGTGTAATTTAACAGATTTTCTTTTGTATTAACAGTAAAGCGCTGTATTTAAAAATAACATGTAGTCTAAATACTGTTGAAATCCTGCTGTAAATTGACAGCAATTATTTACAGTGACAGCAAGTTTGTTTTTTATAAATCCCAACCTTTTTGTGGAATGTGGCGTATGCATCTTTCATGCCGATATACGTTTATAAATGTTTTATGGCCTATATAGCCTAGTATTGCATCTCTATCATTTTTATAACAAAATAAATCTGTTGGAAAATGCTGCTTACTTCTCGGTTGTAGTGGTTATACTGTTTTATCACTTGATGGTTTGTGAAGAATAACAGTGATTATCACCTAACTGTGATTCTCATCTGATTACCTTCTATTATGTTTGGATAATTCTGCCTCCAGTATGCATGGAACATGAAAGCACGTGTTCCATTTTACAGGCTGTGATTTGAGTAGTCCTGTCATTTTACAACCATTATCAATTTAAAGATGAGATTTAAATGATATGTCATCTGCTAATTTGGGGTTGTTGTTTGTTGGGGTAGTTTTTGGACCCGGATTACTGTAAATTACTGTAGGCCTGCATGTAATCCGCCACACCCACCACTCGCGATAGAAAAAAGCCCATAATGTATGAAAGCCTAGAATAGAAAAAAGGCCCTGAACATAAAAAAAGGACTGTTGGCTGAATCCCAAAAAGTCACCCTGTGAAATGCCTACTTCATGCATCGTGACTTGCTGCCATTGTTATTTAAACTCTATGAAGTTACATGGTGTTGTCATAACGTATGTTTTTTTTGACCAAATCCTACAGTTTGTATTACGTTTGCACATTAGTCCCTTTCCCTTAAATGGAGAAGCCAGTCGATCATTTGCATTTCTCTACCAGTGTTTCTCCCAGGGTTAGGGTTAGCATCTGTCACGGGGTTACTAGGAGGCTGGACCCAAATGCAAGACCGGGCGTAGAGAACTGGGATTATGAAAGACTTTAATAACGAAACTGAGGCAGCATACAAAAGCAAAGCAGGCAAATCCAAAAAGGCAAAAGACAAGAGAGGCTGACAGGCAAAAAGGGAAAACTAACAAAAGGCTATCCAAAAGCAAAAACCACAACAGGCTGGCAGGGAAAAAGGCAAAGCAGAACCAAACGTGAGTGGTGAGCAGTTTACAGGAAGGCCAAAGGACACAGGTAAATAGAAAACACGGCAGGTACACACACACGACAAAACTGACAAACTGGCAACCACTCCATGGAACAAAGACTATTTAAACACACAGACTGATAGAAAATGAGGAACAGCTGGCAGGAGGGAAAATGAGTCTGGGTGCTGATTGGCTGAAGCAGACAGGAGAAGGAGGAAAAAGGTAACAGGACTAATGAGCTGATGGCTGACAGATGTGTGTGCTGAAGGGGGGAAAGTCCGAGGACATCTGGTGGTCGGCAGGAGGATGGCAGGACTGGGGAGTGAAAGGAGTAGTTGACCAGGAAACGGGCAGACAATGACAGGACACAAGGGTTGGGGCTGAGATCATGACAGCATCCTTCTCGGACAAACTATCATCGTGGGAAAAACTACACATTATTTGGAATATTTATATTTTCGGTTGACCCTAATGAGCCGATGGACAAATTTTCATTCAAAAATATTCCGACCGATGGTCGTCTACACAAGGAAGTTGTGTATTTTTTCTGATTATAGATGATTACAGAAATTCCTACTTTATCCGCTTGGGTAGCCTACATTATGGAAATTGTGATTTTTGCGATGTTACTTTGAACATACAGAGAAGTTGTATCAAGAGGCCAAAAGGGTATCGACAAATAGGCTATAGCCTATCCTCAAAAGTAAAGGATCTGAATTGATTTGGTGGAGAACTAAAATGTCTCTGATGTTTGGGAAACCGAAGCCTTGTAACTTTGCTCCAGTTCCTGAGAGAAGCCAAGCTGTGTGCAACCTGGTGTTGCTTGGTGTGATGGGCTCAGGAAAATCAGGTTTGACTTCCTTTGGATTAGCTCTTAAAATTCAACTCATTTCAACATGTTTCTTAGTTGCCTTCAGATTTTAAGGTGACTGAAATAGTATGGTTCGGTCAAAGATCATTAGTTGTTCTAATGTAGTAAAAACTCATTGAGTGAACTTAAGACAAGTTCAACAAATATCTAGTTAGTAAGTGTTTTTTAGTTGATTCCATCAACTGATGATCTGTAGCCCATTCTTTCTAGTAAGAAGGTTTTTAGTGTCAGTTGTAGTGTCATTTAAAATGAAATTCCATTTGGTGAAAAGTAAGCAGCTGACTCTGCACTAATATTTGCCATGTCTGAGAATGACTGGCTCTTCAATCTTATAAAAATTTAGAAATTGAAGAATACTGGGGGTAGCTTGAACTGGATACTAATTTTCATCATAGTTTATTCAGACCAGAAGACAGAAGGGTTTTTGAAGAGTTATGGAAGTATACTAATAAGCTAACAATGTTTCTTCATAAACTTTTATATGATCAATTTAGTTAATGCTTTGTAAAAATGTTCTTTAAACTCAAGTCACAAAACATGAACTCATGATTAAAAGTTCTGAAGCTGGTTCATTTTGCTTTTTATTTTGAATGGACATCATCCAGCTATATTTGTATTTTACAGGTTTTATCACTTGTTATTTTAGACATCTGATGCCATATGGGAATGTTTATGTGGCAGTAGTTTTCCTCATGCCCCTTATTGAGACCCCAGGTCTGGAGGCAGTGTGGCAGTCAATGATATGTCTTAAGCCCTTCCCTTCTTTGCAGCACTGACTGTGAAGTTTCTCACAAAGCGCTTCATCAGTGAATATGATCCCAATCTTGGTGAGATTTGTGTTCTTTCGTGAAATGTCTGATCATTTTAATTATATGGAATACATAGAAAAGGTGGGGTGTATTTGTGAAAATGGGTGTCTGAGTAGCTGTTCTTTGGTTTTCATGATTTGGCTGCCATCTAGAGGATGTTTATTCATCAGAAGAGATTGTGGACCAGCAACCAGTTTCGGTGAAAGTGATGGACACTGCTGACCAGGTATAAATGGATTATTCTGTCACTCTCTATTGGGTTAGTTTGCTGATATCTCAAGCTGATATTGGCCTTTTATTAAATACTGGCTAGTCAGTGTCATCCACATCTGTTATGATGGAGGTTCCTGACCACAGCTACATACAATTGGTAAGATGACATGACGTTTGATATTCTTTGAACATTTTATTTATTCAGTTTTTGCAAATTTAAATTATTAATTTAAAGGCAGCAATGACTGTCATCCTGCCTTAAAGAGCTGCTAACCCTAAAAGAGTTTAATTTAGTCGGGGAGAGTTTTAGTGCCCCGTGGTGGTTTAAATGCTGTTTCAGAGGCTTTGCCACTCTGACAAGAATAAAATTGTGGGGGAAACACTGAATACTTGAAAATTTTAGGGGAATGTAATTGAATGAATTGAATATTAGCCAAAAATATCAGTTTGCAGCAACTTCAGTCCAAAAATATGTCATCCTTCAAAACCCATATCAGTCTACTCTCTAAATTGAAAGCACAATTGCACAGCTCAGAAAACTAACAAGACGTTTTCAAGTGTTGATAAGAGCAGCACATGTCTGTTGACAGTACTCTGTTTCTGTCCAACTGGAGGACGGTCCAGTGAACAGTGAGCGCTATCTATCCTGGGCCAGCGCCTTCCTGGTGGTCTACAGCATCGATAACAGACAGAGCTTTGAGGGCTGCCAGCAGTACCTGAAGACACTCACCCGCCACAATAAAGCCCTCCAGCCTGAAGCTCCCATCATCCTGCTGGGTAACAAACTGGACTTGGACAGATACAGGTTTGTATCTGTGTGTGTGTGTGTGTGTGTGTGTGCGTGCGTGTGTGCGTGCGTCTGTGTGTGTGTGTGTGTGTGGGGGGGTTGTGTCTCTCCTTATAAGATGTAGTAAAAATTTCCAGCACTCCAAAGAGACCAGCCTGTGAGGGTCCAATGAAATGCTGTCCACCCCATTTATAATGAATGCATTCGTTGAGGTGAGGAACAGCAGCTTTCACTGTCTGTCGAAGGCATAATTAGTAAGGTTTGTCATGTAAAAGTAATTACAAAGGTTTATTCTGTTTCATGAAATTTTATGATAGTGGTTAAATGCAACATGCACTAATACATAAAAGTGGATTAATATTCCACCTTTTATATACATTTTTTTATTACAAGAGGTAATTTCCTGTGGTTAATAGAAAATAGAAGATGTTTGTTCAAAGAGTGTTTTGCCTAGTTTACATTAAAGTATGAAACACTCATAAAGACGTATAATTTCCTTGGATACACTGTTTAGTGAAAAGTCCTGACATCGAGGCACATTTCACTGAAATTTTGATTATTAATGAACTATGACTGTCCATGTTCTGCAGTTGAAACGCTGTACATTATTCTTTTTCTCAGGCAGGTGAGTATGTCTGCTGGCTCGGCCCTCGCCTCTTGTTTTGGATGTTTGTTCTACGAAGTCTCAGCCTGTCTGGACTTCCTGTCTGTGCAGCATGTTTTCCACGAAGCAGTGAGGAAGGCAAGGCGAGAGGGGGAGCGTGGCCCTCCAGTACCGACCCCCTACATCAGTGAGAATAAAGCATTAGTTAGTCTCTCCTCAGCACCCTCCTTCACCAGTCCCTGCTATAAGGAGCTGCCGGCCACCGCCACTGCCAAGCTGGTCACTGTTAAGTCGTCCAGAGCCCAGACCAAACGTCGGGCCCCAACACTCACCCTGCTTAAAGGCTTCAAGATCTTCTGACCAACCCTGACCAAGCGCTAGAGAAGAGTGTCGAAACAAAAATTCTTTGGTGCATGCGCCCATATAATCACATAAACATGTATGTTATGCTTGCCTGTTTCCCTTTGATATAAATTCTTCAACCAGTAGACACGTTTACATGCACATTAAAATATGATATTAATTTGATTAAAGCAATAATGCAAGTAAGGCAGATACTGTACTCGGATGGATTAAGTGGATTCTTAACAATATCTGTCATCTCCAACTCTGTGTAGGATGTATGAGGGCCTTCACTTTTGGTTGATTTACCTATGTTGATCTAAGTTAAAACACTCTTACATAAGAAAGATGTTTATGTTTTTGATACCTAAAAGTAAAGTAAATCATGAAAATCTTTTTTTTTCTTCTCATTTTTTTTCTTATAAAGGAATCAAAATAATTATACACTGTGACACATAAAAGAAAGGGGCAGCTATAACTTGATAATAAATTTGAGTGGTTTTATGTGCTCAGGGAAGGGATTATGCGCAGGGATGCCTGGTTAGGACATGGTGTTACATTGTTTCCATTGATTCGGTTAGAAATACACAGTCAAAAGTTTGGACACTCCTGATTGAATGTACTCTTTTTCATTAGGCCTATATTAAAGCCATTTTGATCTAAAGGCTTATGCTTAAACGTTTGAAATGTGCTTCTTAGACAAATATAAATAGTGAAGTTGATCCTATGTATTAATTTCTTTCAAAAGCCTTTGCCTTTCCATCAAGGCAAAGGTAGGCTACTTTAAAGAATCTAATATATAAGATAGTTTTGATTTGTTTAACACTTTTTTGGTCACTGCATAATTCCATCTGTGTTATTTCATAGTTTTGATGTCTTTGCTATTATTCTAAAATGTGAAAAATAGTAAAAAATAAAGAAAAAATGTGTGTGTTCAAAACTTTTGACTGGTAGTGTAGCTTTACATTCATTCTTTTCTGGATAAATATTATTTTGGTACTTGAACCCACAAACCTTTGGTTTGTGTAGCAAATGGCCTCACTGCTGGTCCACTCTTGCATACATCCACAGAGGGTAGTCTACATAGATTACTTTTATTACGGTTTTGTGACTAAGTGACTAAGGAGCCATTTTACATCATAAAACATCAAAGGAAATGTGTATATATTACATATACATTAATATATCATACGGCTAGAAATGTTATGAGAATTTATGTTTGTCGGTGCATCCCAGGATGGGTGAGAGGGGTTATTGTACTTGGTGTGTGATGGGTGTCGATTTCAGAGATTAGTTTAAAAAAAATCTCATTATAGTATTTATACTTAAGAGGAAATGAATACAGGAGCTGAGTACACAAACACAGCACATTTGTCTATGTGACAACATACCCCTTCATATGTGACAACATGCCCTGATGTGCGATAAGTTGTCACAAGTTGTCAAGTGGTATTTCATCAGTAATAACTTTTACCTCCAGTAAATTATTCAAAATGTAAAAATGCCTTTAGAGAAACCTTTATCTAGCTAGAAAGATATACATTTGTTCCACCAGACAACTACATTTAAATTCTGTTTTCTGAATTTGTATGGAATGATTGAATTTATTGAAGTTGATCCTATCCTATTAAAACAATATTGCATTGAAAAGTCCTAGATATTTAGTTTTCTTTAAGATATTAAATTGATAATGGACTCTTGATTTGTTTTAGACTTGAGACTTGACTTGAGACTTGTGCCACAAGACTTGGGAATAACTGGGGACTCGCGCAAAGTTGGTCACACCTCTGACTCATCCTAATGCAACCCCCTTCTTAACTGCACTGCTGGTGCACCTCTGCCCAAGCGACCTTGCACTGTGAGCTTGTGCCACTGCCTGCATCTGCACCTTGATTCACAAAAATAGAGCCCTGTAAGTTATCATCACCTTTATCAATGGATTCATTATAAATATCAGGTATTGTAGTATATTAATTGTAGTATATATCTTTCACGCAGTTAAAGCAGTATACATATAGAGCTCACCAAGTTTTAAAAGAAAAACACTCAGAAACACAGTGGAACTTTGTGAAATATAGCGTTAGTAATTTTATTACTTAATGATCAGAATAAGTACACACGAAAAGACTGAGCATCTACACACATTGCTTCACAATGTATTTTTCCAGTGTATTTTCTTGTACAACTATATCAAACTGTACTGTAAATGACTTATTACACAATGAAAATCGCAAATAAAAGTGCTCATTTGCTAATAATAGTTATTTCCATTTATCAATTGTGGATAATGCCACTGTGTTATATGAGGGAAAGCAAAATGTACAAAACTGTGAAAAGATATGAATGAGGTTCCAACAAAACCCCTGTGTATGAGTATTTTGAATATCTAAATGGATATTTCACAAGAACATTATTGCTGTAGTGTACATTTTAAATTTAAGTGGACTCGTGAAGCACTGTTACCATATAGGAAACCATGAGTGATGTTAGGTGTTGACACGTCTTCTAAATTGAAAACTCTAAATTGGAGGAGTATCGTAAACAGAGAACTGTACAAATGTAGTCTCATAGAATGAGATTATTTGCAAACTACATTTCGTTGCCTTGTACTTGTGACGTGTAATGACAATAAAGTTGAATCTAATCTAATCTAATCTAATTATTTGGACCTTTTGCTGGAGCAGCAGCCTGTAATCTGTGTTGAATTCTTCATTCCGCCATTAATACCTGAACCTCCAGCTCAGTGGATGAGGCTTCCTCTCTTTTCTCTTCCACTCCGTCTGCCTCCTTTTCTCTCTCTAATGCCTCCACTTCCGCCGCAGGATCTGAGTACAGGCTGGAGATGTTGCCATCTTTCCATGTCACCACTATGTTCCCTGCTTTGAGCTCATCAACCTCCCCGTTCACTGAGGAAGGCTTAGCTCCCTGCAGCTGCCTCTCTGATGGTGTGCTGGCCTTCACTTCCGTGTCGTCTCTAACCTCTAAAATGACCTGCAGCTCCTCGACCTCAGCTTTCGGAGCCAAAGCAGCTGCTGCCTTATACTTGGCGATCTTCTTTCTGTTTCTGTGGGAAAGACAACAGGGATCTACTGAAGTCGTTGTGGGAATAAGCACAACTAGCTATCACAACAAATTTCAAGGTGAATGTTTATTTTTATACTGTAGCTATATCATAAGATCAAGGCAAAGACGAGTGTTACTATCAAAATAGAATAAACCATGATTTGCTTTGACAGAGAGTGCATACTTGTTTGCCATGGAGCCCATTCCCAACAGCAGAAAGCCAACAAGTAGGCAAGTAAATGATAGAGCCAGCATCGCAAACTTCCACAGGGTTGCTATAAGAAGAAGACAACACTCTGATTAACCTGAAAATCGGTAAATCATGGCGATTTGGCTTGCTCCTATATTGGAGTATGACAAAAGAATATTTCTATTTTTATTACTATCCTAAAAAAATAAAGAAAGATAAAATTAGGTAGGTACTGTTTTTATCTTTCTTTATTTTTTTAATATAATTTTGATTTTGCTTGAAAATTTTGCTTTATCTGTAATTGCTTTAAACCATTTATTTATGTAAAGCACTTTGAGCTGTATTCTATGTATGAATGGTGCTATAAAAATTAAGTTATTATTATTATTAATAATAACCATCATCATAATCATCATCATCATCATTATTATTATTGTAATAATATTTATTTTTTGTCATTATAAACCAGAACCAAATTGCAATGACTCAAGTATTCACTTAAGCACTTCTTTACCAGCTGGAGAGAATGAAAAGTTATATGCTCTTCTATAAATTCGTCCTTTTATGGTTTATGTTGGAATATGTGAGCCCTACAGTGTTGCAGTCCCTTCTTAACAAAGGTTTTCTTAAAACTGACTCCTCCAGCATATTAAGCCTCAATTTTTCCTTTTGAATGACAAGGGATACAAACACTGACTTGTTTTTTCTATCAAAACATACTGTATCTTTCAAGGTCTGAAAGTTGCAATTGCAGCTGTGTATTAATTAAGCAGCAGCAGAACTTACGGTCCTCAGTGCGATAGTACCAATGGAGGAACTGTCTCTGCTCCTCGGTCATGGCTGCTGGCTTGCCTTTCTGCTGCTCTGCAGCCTCAAACTCTTGTGGATCACCAGATGCCCTTCTGGATCCTGGGAGAGGCCAAGACAAACACACACTCTGCATCACAGGTCACAAGCAGCTTTGCATCAATTCAGAGTGAATTTCCTGCAGTTCATGCGGGTATAGTGCCGGACACAACCTTTCATGCACATGTCATCAAAATAAAGACTGACTTACTGAGCTTTTCTTGGCAGATATCACCCTCATCCAGAGATCTCCATTTTGAATGTTTGCTTTTATGGGACAGAGTCAGACGCCACCCATCTATGGAAAGCAGCAGTGTTGTGTTCTTGCTGATTAGTCTGTCCCCTTCACAGTCCCATAGGAGTCCTGTAGTGACTCCCTCCAGCCCCTGGCAGGACTGGGTCTGGACAGGTTGCCTGTGCTGGGCTGACAGGCATCTGGATGAGCCAACACACTTCAACATCCTCTGGTCGTTCCAGACCCACTTTTGAAGCTCTGAGTCTATGTTACAGTTCTTCAGCAGGACTAGGCCTGCCGTTGCTGTGTCCTCTAGACACAGGCTATGATGTGTGTTGTGGATCATAAAACTGCTTGCCCCTGCAATTTTTGTGAGAGTGCCATGTATTTCACAATCTTGACATGCTTAAGCTCGTTATACATATATTATGATACATTAATCAGCTTCAGATATGTCTGAGTGAAGTATTAACTTTACCTGGCAAGAGGAGAAACAGTATGATCCAGGCCCAAATCATGTCTGAAGAGAATGGAGCATTATTATCAGTAGCCTAATCAGTCATTTCCATAATGCCTTCACTTCAACAAAACATTAATGCAGTAAAGGTAAATGGCTATATCACCATGTGTCCATCACAGTGTGATCACCCTATGAAAAATCCACAATTTCTGGTCATAAGGACATCTAACAAATACTGTATACTAAATAATTTCAAATTAACAGGATTTTAACTTATTGTAAAAATATTCTCCCAATGATTCTGTCCACTGGGCATAATTGTAATATTGTGCATTGCTTGCTCTCGGTTTGGCAGTGCTGCACTTATTTATTGTCGGCTATATATGTGATATCAACTGGCAAAGATAGAGGGCATATGCTAATAATTTTAACCAGTCTTTAACAATTGTGTTGGTCTGTACCTGTTCTCCTTTAGTCTGCAGCCTGACAACAGGAAATCAGAGCACAAATTATGCTGATGCACTGGTCTTGACTCAGTTATCTACAAATGGTATAGGCCTACCTCTGTATGAATTCAAAAACACTTTTAGAACAGTATTTTTCTCTATGTAATTTTATGTAACATAATTTGAATTAATGTAACTTCATTCTAGAAAATTATCAATAAATACATTTTAAATAAATTGCTAACGCACATTTTACAAAAAAATCTGCTGTGATAGTTTTACAATTAAAATTACAAAAAAATATGTAATCAGTAAATCAATAAATGTAAGCCAGCTACACATCATAAAATGATTCATCAAAATTAATTCAAATCATCAAATGTTTATATTTTCATTTTCCATGATCTAGTCTACATCCACTCTTCACTATCACAGGAGGTATAACTAAAAATCAGTCAGTTATGTATAAGTTAAAGGTAATGCAGGTCTACTCACTTAAACGACGTTCTCTTACTACCTGGTTAAGATGAGAAGGGAAGCAGGAGTCTACCTGTTCAGCAGCTACAAAGCTGAGACAAAGCTTTCCAAAGTTCATGTGGGAGGAGCATGTGTTTTATTTTCATTAGGCTACCTCTCTCTAATTCTAGTCACTGAATTTGTCAAAACTTTCTGTATAAGCATGCAAAGATTCTGTCTGGCAAAACGATGTATTTATGCTTATTCACTGAAGAAGGTGTTATCTGGAAGTAATTGCAGAGCATATAACACATGGGGGATAATTAAATAATTGCTATCAACATAGGGCAAGGCCTGTTTAAATTTTGCATAGCTGATTTATAACTTTTGTAAACTTTATACTAAATTGTGACTTGAATTTTTACGTGTTGCCATCCTCTTTCACAATGGTATTCCAAAGCTTTTAAAGCTGAGTTCAGGCAGTTGAGTTGTAGGTCTTTGACCTGGTTGCTGAGTTACTATTTAGTCAGCCTTGCTGTAACCTTGCCTTTGCTATTTGTGAGTTTGTGACTCATCGGTCAAACACCTGGCACATGTGGTGTGTTGAAACATTGGGTTGTTAAAAAAGATTTTATATTCATTGCAAAGGTGTAGTGAAAGGTTAATAACCTCTGTCATTTAAGGCACAGAAGGATTAGTTAGGATGTAATACCTGTATCAGTATGTGTACCAGTGTATATTGTTAGGCTAATTGAAGGTGGGCTGAGTGGGATCTTTGTTAGCTTTTGCTCTACAGAATATCCTATCTCTCATGTTTTTCTGAGACATAAAAATACATAAATGAAATTGAAAATGTAGATAAAGGGATTAATTCCAAAATACATTAAAAATGTAACTTAAACAGATCTCTCATTAACGCAAAAATGTACATAATTGAAAATTCAACAATGTGAATATTTGCAAGGAAAATAGCCTCTAATTTGTTATAAATGATTTTCCAAAGATTTACTCGGCAAAAATATTGCAAACATTGCTAACATACTCACGAATTAGCAATAGGCCTATTAAATAGTGTTTTGTTTTTCTGTTTTGCATGATTGTTAATAATTAGGAACAATGAAAACTAAGACCTATGATAACTAAGAAAGTGTATAAGCTATCTATACAGTAGCCTATATGGCAACTAGGAACTATAAATCCCTTGTCTGTTGGTGACAGTATTGATTCACATTTGGCTGCAATCTGCCTATAAAATAGAAGCAGAAGAAGACGAAGACTAAGACGGAGAGGGAGGGGGAGGAGGAGGAGGAAAGGGCGGCGGAGAAGG
>OMOV01092956.1:8446-20809 GCA_900312565.1 Beryx splendens
GTTGCCCATACAAGATAATAGATAGAGAAATAGATAGATAGATAGATAGATAGATAGATAGATAGATAGATAGATAGATAGATAGATAGATAGATAGATAGATAGATAGATAGATAGATAGATAGATAGATAGACAGACTGACTTGGACTCTACAATGCTAGACCCATCAACATATATGGTCACCCAACAGAAAGTACACAAAAATACAAAAACATAATACAAATGATACAAAAATACAAATACAGAAAAATACAGGCATCAATCAGTTTGTGGTTTTGTAGGCTACTGCAGTACAGCCTCCGTAACCTCTGCTTATTTTAGGCTACTGTTTAAAATTCCAACTGATGCAGGCACAAAGGAGTTCTTAAACTGATTCAGTTTACACCGCTGAGCTCTGTGTCTTCTGCCTGATGGTAACAGCTCGTACTGAGAGTACAGAATATGGAATGGATCACAGAGGATTCTCTTTACCTGTTTAAGTATGCACTGGTCAAAGAGAGACTGAAGATTATGATGATCTTTCTGACTGATGATTTTCATCGCAGTCTGAACCAAACGCGGAAACTTTGATTCTGATGGTACAGGAAGGTTCCCAAAACATGCAGTCATTCCATGCCTGATTACACTCTCCAAAACTGCCTCATAAAGTAAAAACATAATTTTTTGTTCGACTCCATACAGACGCAATCTACGTAAAAACTTAAGTATTCAGTGTTTTACCATCATCTGATTCAGTGTTCTGTAATGTTACATGCAGCATGGAGAGAGGGCTACACACTGGTGTTGTTCTCTGAGAAGGAATTGCTTTAACAAGGCGTGCACAAGGCCAAGCATCTCCTAGATAAGGCATCGCTGTCAGGACCTGTACAGCACTTAGCATTGACACTGAGCATGCCCAAAGGACAAACCTCATATAAGTTGTCTTATCTTTGCACATTTTCATTTCTTCATTTTATATTGGTATTGGTTATTGCAAATTAACTCTTCATATCATGTAATGTATCGCAGTTTCCCCTACCACTGAACAGGTGGGATGGGCCACTCTGCCTTAGAGAACTTCATCAGTCTGGGTTTCAGTGGAGAGTTTTAGTGTCCCATGATGGTCTGAATGCTGTTTCAGAGGCTTTTTCACCCTGATGAGAAAAAATTCTGGGGGAAACACTGAACACTTGGAACCTTGCGGCCTGAAAATGGTCAAATTTAAAGATATTAAACATTGGCACAAAACATCAGTAGGGGAACTGGCCTTCAAAAACCCATATTGGTCGAACTCTACACACTCATTACACCTGAACAAGAGCTTCATACCACAGCTGCCTGGTACATTAATGAATACTGATTCAGTCCTTAATTTACCTTGAGCTGGACCGCATGACAAGTGCTACCTGATTACCTATCTCTTCATCAGCCGCCACCTCGCTCGCTCTCCCCCTCTTCCCTCCTGCATCTTCTCCTCACCAGCACTGCGGCGGTACAGTAGCTGCCTCCCCTGTGATGCTATTTCTGCCTCCTCCCACCTGTGGTGTCAGTGTTAAAACAATGTTCCAGCGCATATGACTTTCCTCCACTCTCTGCCCTGCTCACTCTCACAGCACATATAGGATCATATCTGAATTTGGCTTAAATACCTACGTTAAGGAGAAAGAAGAATCAGGAATCAGGAAAAACAACAAAGAATACACTAATGAGGTATGTGAAGATTCCTATCCAAATTAAAGATTTTTAGATGTTCAGTAAACCCACTCTAAACATGCTTGCCTTTTTGCATAAGCCTGTCATTATGACTTTCATATATTTGTCTGTCTTACTGCCAGATGAAACGCCAACAGGCACTGAGCCATTGGTATTATCACCAAGGAGTTAGCTGTACCCCACAAATACCCAGATGCCTTGTGATTACCTATATGAGACTGATGAATTGCATTACAGATACTGGGTTAAGCTGAAATTGCTGTGATATAATGGAGGTTTAAGATGCATAACATAAATATATCATATGTTGACCAGGGTGACCTAAGTGCTGCAGTAGTTGGGGATGAAGGATCAGCGATGGAGGCAGGATTTTAGGAGGATGTAGGTGTGTATGAAAATATGCCGCACCAATTTGAAGCAATTATTCCATCTTTAGCTGAATGACTCCCCCTTCCCCCTGGGTACTTAATTAATACAAAGCTGCTGGGAGAGACAACATTTCATTGCCTCGTGCGGCCCCACTGTTTGATATTAATGAGGTTGGCTGCGAGGCACAAGAGGCTTTCACCTTCCTTCACTCAGTCCTGCAAACCAGGTTAGACCACTAGATGTCGATCTGTCTGTAGATTGCTTACTATTTTATGTGCTGTTTATACAGGAATATGTCAGTTATTGCAAAGCTCAGTCGTGAGTTATGTACCAATCTTCTCTCTAAGCCGGCTCACACACACATAACAATATGCTGATCATTATGTGAGGTGTAAAAATTGCAACACTGCACATCAGTGATGCTTAATGTTCGACTGCTCTGTTTAGGCTTTGCAAACACCAGGTAAGACTTAACTGCAGTTATCACAGTGTACATAGGCTACAAGACAAAACCTGCAATGTTTGGTGAAGGATACCAAAATTATAGATTTTTTCTGCCCCTCTCTCATGGCAAGCGATGATATCTGCCCCCACCAACTTTAAATCCACCCACTGGCAGAAAACTTTTAATTAAAATTGACTTACCTTGTAGCCGTGGTGCCTCCAGAGAGCATCTTAACTGCTCCTCTGGGACATTATTTTCATCTGTCCTTTATTTCTCATCAATCATTCTGGCAATGACGACACGTCTCTTGAGTCTGATGCTGGCACGGTATATGGGCTAAGGTTTGTCATTTCTGCTTATGAGATACAAGCAAATTGAAGCCGAAGTCGTGAAACAACCGTGCTTTACAACACCAACAACAAATGCATTTGCAGTTATGACCCCTCCAACTCAATATGGTGTTTTCGATGCACTGAACTGCTTTAAAGCAAATGGGAGCCACAGCGTAAAGACAACATAGTGCTAAAATATCAATTTGCAAATGTTAAATGTTATGGATTAAAGTATGAAGACAGACAAATGATGCGATGAGGAATTTACAGTATATCTCTGGTATGATCTTTAAATGTTTGCAGGCTAAACGTCGGCCCAGGCCAGCCCGAGGGGTTTTCAATCAGACTGAGGTACTATAAGTAAGTAAGTAAACGGCACACATTATTGACTTGGATCCAAGGATGAACAGTGAAGCGGTTCATTTAGCAGTCAATCAGGAGAAATCTATTATTAATTAGGATTATCGAATTAATTAAATATCCCACAGCTAGTTTATCAAAAGCTGCAAGTGTTAAACAACTAACAGGGTGGTAATGATTCTAATGGAAATGAATGGAGATGGCTGTATATCTAGAGAAGCGCGTCACCACTCTCACCTACTGTGAAAGTGGACATGGTGCTTTCAGCCATATGGATAACTCTATGCAATACCTATAGATGGTAATGTGTTTTTTCTGTTTGTTATGAATGTTACTATTTATTCATTCACGTATTGGTCAATTATTTGACTATGGGCTATGGTTCTGAAAATTAAGTTCAGTGAAAAATAATGGTTTTAAACTGTGGGGTTGCATTTCCTGGGATGAAATCAATTGGGTCATGCCTAAAATGAGAACTAACCCCATTAATAAATCAAAAATCATCCAAACGTCTTTGTGTTCAACTCTGACAAAGGACCTTTCATTCTTATACTCATATTTCTTTTATTTTGACCATATCCCATCCTTCAACAATGGATAATTCACTTCTGTCCAGGTAGTTTGCCTTAAAAATAGAAATGAATCATAACATTAGCATCAGTCTATTCAGTATTCAGCATCAATATATTGTGTTTTTTCAGTAATTTGCCCAGTAAAATGACATAGGTTGCATTCTTTGTTCTGACGCAAAGTAGACAAAGGAAACTGTATTTTTATCCCATTTTCTTTTTTCTTCATTTTTCATTCGTAGCAGGTAGAACATGCAGCGTTCTCTCTGCATGTTATGTTTTTTTTGCAAGTTATGACTTTTGAAACATTCTTGGTGGAAATGTTGGATGAGTAAGTGATAGCTTAACATTGTCCACCTCATATTAGTCATGCCAGCTACTGTTTCCTTGTGAGCAATTTTTCTGGAGAAATATCTGTGAGAAATTATTTTTATTAGACCTCTCTTTTGCACCTGATTAAACCAATGGGTAGTGTAGACTGGTCTTTTAGTTCCATTTGTTAATAGCATTGTTTGACTATGATTTTCTGTCCAAATATTCAAGGCACGGCTGAACTCACTCTACAGTGCAACAGAATGAAGATGGAAGATGGCAAAGCTGAATATGAGACCAGATAGTTTATCTGGGGGAAATGGTGAATTCTGCGGTAAAGAACTGATAACACTGCTGTTGAAAAAAAGTCAATTGGATATAAAAAGTAAACATGCTGTGGGTCCACAGAAGCAATCTCCCATCAGTGTATAGAGCAGCCCATACTAAGTCTTGGTGACATCATGTGCAGATCTGAAGTAATACAGGGTGTTAGATCTGCTTCTTGCATCTTGTTAAAGGTGCTAGATGTAGCATTTTAACATCCATATATTATCACCATCAATTTTGAGAAATTAGTGTGTTGACACTGTACCATCAGTGAGAAGACTGGCAGCCTCTATAGTGTATCTTATAGCGTGTGCCACCTGGTTGAATTTGGTAGGAAATCTGCTGGATTGCTGTATGGCACAAAACAGGAAGGAAGCGCAAATGAAGCAACAGGGTTTATGGGACTACATGCGGTCTTAATTTTAAGAAACACCAACACTAAGAATACCACTTGTGTGAGATAGAGGTAATTATACCAAAGTGTCAAAATGAATTTGACTGTGATATATTGATGTCTACAGCACCTTTAAACATCTGCCATACTTTCAGCTCTGTTAGAGAGGGCAAGAGGATGCTCATGGAGTAAGTTGTGCAAGTTAAACAGATGAGAACTGCCACCATCTCACTTTTGCCAGAGCTGATAAGCCAAATCAGTCTTACCGGGGTATACTGGTATAGTGCTGTCAAGTAAGAACACCTAATGAGTGCCAGCAGTGCCAACTGTAATAGCTGCATACCTAGTAATGGGACGTCTTTTTCTGGGACTTCAGCCATGAGCACAGGGAACTGTCAATCACATGCTTGGAGATCTGCTCTCACCATGCAAACTCCAGGTAGTGTTTCCTGTTATGTTTATCTTATGTTCCTGATTTGGAGAAAACGCAAAGGACGCTAATGAGGAGATTATGAAATTGACCAAATTCTGTGTATTTTCACCATGCAGTTTCTTCAGCCCCAGAATAGCAGCAACGCAAATGGGAATGACGGAAGATGGCAATGTTTTCCCCAAGGCGCCAGAGTGTCGAACATAGACATGAATCAACTCTAGAGTTTGAAGCACTATTTGACTTTGAGCATAAAGTCAGATGTGTTTTGTGATTACAGTGACACTGGTCGATCTGGTGTCTTGTCGCCTGCGTGCCTGGAAGGTATGACTGTTCACTGTTTGTTTGGTTTTTTTATGGTGCTATTATTATTTTGGTGTGGTTGTGAGAAAGTGATGATTCTTAAGAGTCAAAAGGACAAAAAAAAAGATTCACATGACCTCAAATACACTGCTGTGAAAAGATAAATTAATTCATGAGTTCGCCTTTGGAGGTTTTTGCTTTATCATAAATCAAGGAGTACAGAATTTTAGACACACTACCAAAAGTATCGACTTTGTCATATTTCTCTCATATAATGTCAAGCAAAATTTCTAATTGAATATTGAGTGTTGGCTCCATGTCCAGCTGAGATTACAGTGTAGCATACCTCTCTCTGCTGGAAATGAGAAAGAGAAAAGACAAGTCTGCAGACTCTTCCTCCTTTCTCTTGAGTGGTTTAACTGACTGGTTCTTTTTTTTTTTCTTTAGACATTTTTATGCTTTATTTGATAGAGACAGTGAGAAAGAGAGAGAGGGGAGGACATGCAGCAAATGACTGCCACTCAGATTTGAACCCGGGTCACTGCGGGAAGGACTGAGCCTTATGGTACGCGCTCTACTCGGTGATCCAGGGGGCGGGGCAACCCCCCCTGGGGCAACCCCCCCCAACTGACTGGTTGTTTACCGTCTCTTGGTCTATCACTACATTCAAGGACCTTCAGCATCTTCATGCCATGCCATATTATATTGAACCAGTATCTCAGGTGCACCATTAGTCTGTTTTCAGCCCTATGTTGTCTCATGTGGGTGTTGCCCTGAGTCCAGGATGGACGACCGTATATAGGACAATTCCAGAGCTTATGAGATGGACTATGTTAGCTACAGATGACATGCCTCACTGCCCAGTGGTTTGGCACAGTATCAGAATGGCTGAGAAGAGGACTGGCAAGCTCAGATGGACAGAGCTGCCAAGATGATTCCCTGCAGACCTTATTATGTGCAACACACAGCAACCACCGAGCCACAGAGGTCCTCAAGATGAGAGGGACGAGCAACAGAAGCGTCTGAAGCTATAGATGAATACAGGCCTCCAGGTAATTCCTGGGTATAGATGACGCTTCAGTGATGTCGTTATTCGGTCTCTTTGTGCCTGGTAGTGTTAATCAATTCTGAATCCCTCACATTTTACAAGAGACTGCCAAGCAGATGCTTAATTTGTGCCGGATCCTGTTCCGACAGGATTGCGAATTTGGACTACCTGCATTCCGGTACATATTTGTGTGGACTCAGCACCTGGTGACATGAAACTTTTTTTTTGTCTGCCATGTAATACTGCCAATAGTTGACTATTATTTCCTTTCCCTTCCCTTCCAAAAACCTAACTGTCTCATTTCCATATGAAGACGGTTGATTACCTTATTAGAAAGTAACAACAAGCACAGAGTAACCATGTCACACACGAGTGAGCTGCTCTGCAGAGTGTGTTATGGTACACTTCAGACAGCGTCATGGCTAAAAGTTGAATTTGCTGTCCATATGTCCGCTGTGTGGACTATTGTGGAAAATTAGACAAGGTAAGCGTAATTTTTTTTGTTTGTAAACCTGTTAGCTCTATTAGGTCTCTGCTAGGACAATTGACATTCTTATTTGCATAGATCACTGTGTGTGGACCTCTAAGTCCCACAGTTAAATATGCAGGCAATTGCGCATGTTATGTTGAGTGTCCAGAAATAATTGGTAATAACATGAGAATTGGTTGAGTGAAGGGCTGTAAGCCACATCACTGTGGGCATTTCAACACCAGCATGGTCCAGCTGAGTGTCGCATTTAGGTCTACTTCTAGCTGCACCACGACACATTTTATTGCATTATTCGCTGACATTGTTTCCTAATCAATAACCTCTGAAAGTATTTGTATTGAATATTGATGCATAACTACTCCAACCAGAATTTCTCTTGTAAATGGTTGAATCCATTGCAGTTTCCTTTATGTATAATTAGGATGTCTCATAATAGCATGTGGGCATTTTTATGTTGTGCACAGTGCAGTTATGTCTTTAGTCTAAGGGCAGGTTTGTAAAAATGGGCATTATGTAGCCTATGCAATAATCAAATATTGTTATAGGTCCCCAGTAGTCAGAGTTCTAAAGTTATATAGTCCGTCATTTAGTAATGTTTAGGCTGTTAGGTCTACAGTAAGCTATATGGCTGTACTGAGCACCACGTGCCTCCAATGCACTTGACATATTCCGGAACCTTTTCCCTCCACACCGACTCACGGGAACACCAACCCCTTGGTGTTCCGGGATCTCACCATTTACAAATTAAGCACTGCTGCCATGTATGTAAAAACTGACACTACCTGCAGAGAATTTACCGTCGGCCCCAGGAGTAAGGACAGCTGCTGCTTCCGATTCATCGATGAGCTCAACTAGCGAGGTAACCGGACTCAGGAAAGGACCATAACAATGCCGATCTCATATGGAGGATGAATGCAGTGGAGCTCAGCAGAGCCCCAGTCGACCTTTTCTCTGTGCTCCCTCAGCTGTCTCTCTCTGCATCCAAGAGCCCTAAGCCAGAAGAGTCCAGCAGTTGACAGAAGAAAAAAACAGGTTCGTCCTGTCCGCCTCAGACTGTCAGCTTCTGAACAGGGCAGCAGCAATGATCGCAGTTGTGACAGCAACAAGCGCCGTGGCCAGTTCCCAGTCAGAAATTAACCATGTCGATTCGGTTCTGTTGAGATGACCAAGTTGTACATGTAGGAACACAATCAGGTGTTCACAGCCGCTTTTGCCCAAGAGCTGAGGACTCCAATACAAAGGTCCATCTGAAAGTCCTCTGTATGTTTGCCATAAGCACTGCAGAGTTTGAGCCAATGACCAGGGTCAAAGGCTATCCCCATTGAACTGAAATGCATGTCCTTATGCTTAGCTAATCCCAAATCTATCGGACATGAGTCTTCGTGATAACATTGCATTGCAACCTTCTGACCCTGGCATGGTGTTCAAAAACCTGAGTTTCTAAGATTCATCAATAGAACAATATCACTACTAGAATCAAAATGATCAAAATGAGAGAAAGAAAACACAATAAAACAATGATAGCTTTAGGAATGTTGATTTTGGTTTTGTACTTTGATGTATTTCATCATTCGGTTTTATACATTCTGTGTTATCTTGCTTTCAGACACACACACACACTTCATTGTGGACTTTTCAGAGACAACTTGATTGCACTGACTGTGTGTTTTTCTTTGTGCATGTCTGCAGACTGTATGCAAGCTTGTATCTGTAAGTCTGTAACTCAGTAAATCCTTTGCTATTGTTTGTCCAAGTGACCATAAATGCACACCTCAGAGTGCAGCTGGCTGGCTGGCTGCGTGTGTTTATCAGTAAACAAAAAGAAGGCAGCCCCACTGTGCACCATTCAGTGGCCTGTAATCAAGCTGTTTAATCTGCTTGGGCATAAAGAGCTCCATAAATGTTTCAGTGGTTGAAGCGTGCTTCACTGCCCTTTTTTTTCATATGTAAATGATTTACTGTGAGTTAAGGAAACTGGCCGCAAATAGAAGTAGAATATCTTCTATCATAATGTTATGGTGCTGGGAGCCAGAAGTGATGCTAAGTCGAAATTCAATTGTAAACAGTGAGTTTATCTGCTCTCTACTGCAACTTTATGTAACAGTGTTTCTTTTTAAAGTCCTTCAACAGCTACTGCCACTCAATACCATCCTTTCTCCAAATGAAAAGAGAGAGGTAAAAAAAAGTCAAAGTGTATTGATTCCAGAGAAAGAGTCAGGACCACTTTCCGTCAGACTGTTCAGAATTCAATGAATCATACACAGGTATAGTCAATGAAACAGCTCCGGGCCCAGTAGCAGTCGGATAGTGGAGCCTTTGATGTTCCTCACCTCTAGCTCTCCTTTTGTAAATGTGTGCTTCTTTCATTTCTACAGTGTCGACCCCTTGACGTTTAATTAATTAAAAGCGGTAATAACACACAAAGTGTGTGTGTGTGTGTGATTGTAAGGACTCTGTGTATGAATGGGGTGAATGTGAATAATAGATGTATTGACTGCATCAACAAACAAAGTCATCGTGTACAATGTACAGGATGACTCCCTCCTTATCCTCCAGGTTCCCCTGCTGGGTGCACTCACAGATAAATAGAGCGACCAGACTTTCAGTTATGTCAGCCTTTAATTGCTACCTGGCTTTAGGCCTTTAAAGAAAGCAGTAAGCATGTAAGTAACTGAGGTGTGAAGACAGAAGACACTCTTCCAGCCTTAGACAAATTCATTTTGCAGTAGGAAATCAGAATGTTAAGCAACAGCTAGAGCTGGATATGTCCCTCCTCTTTAAATTCATGTGAGAATATTTCAGGAACAATGTCATTCCCTAAATTAGTGGCAAAACTGATGCAAAATTTTTGGAAAAATACGTTTTTAAAGACAAACACAGATGTATAGAGAGTGCTAAACTGCCTCATTTTCATTGCAAACAAACACTTGTGAGTCACAAATCTCAAAAACACTTGTGGCGGCTGCTGCCAGACTGTTAAAGGGACAGTTCACCCCAAAATCAAAAAAACACATTTTTCCTGTTACCTGTAGTGCTATTTATGCATCTAGATCGTTTTGGTGTGAGCTGCCGAGTTTTGGAGATATCAGCCGTAAAGATATCTGCCTTCTCTCGAATACAGTGGAACTGGGTGGCACTCATGCTTGTGGTGCTCAAAGCGCCAAAAAAATACATTTGAAAAACTCAACAGCAATGTCTCTTTCCAGAAATCATGACCCGGTTACTCAAGATAATCAACAGACCTTGTTGTGAGCAGATTCATGTAGGAACTATTTTCTTTCGACTGAACTAGCAGCAGCAGCAGCTAGCTAGTGGGTGTACTTCGGTGTCTTGTGTAACCGGGTCATGATTTTCTGGAAAGAGACATTCTGTTGAATTTTTCAAATGTATTTTTTTGGCGCTTTGAGCACCACAAGCCGAGTGCCATCCAGTTCCATTGTATTCGAAAGAAGACAGACATCTCTATGGCCGATATCTCCAAAACTCAGCAGCTCACATCAAAATGATCTGGATGGATACATAGCTCTATAAGAGGAAAAATACGTATTTTTGATTTAGGAGTGAACTGTCCCTTTAACAGAGGAGGTTGTGAATGCTTGCAACAAGCAATAGATGTTTTGGCCTTGCTAAAAACTTTCAGCAAGAGTCCCAAAAGCACCATTTCTTGCTTTCATGAAGTTGTTATATAAGTGTTCATAAACAAGCAAGTAGCGATCTACAACTATAGAGCTGACAGTAAAAAAAGCATATTATGGCTAGGGGCAAATGGCTCATCAAAAAATATGTCACACCAAAAACTTCGGAGACAGTGCCGGAAATTTAAAAAAAAACTTCCAAGAGAACAGTAGGAACTTGTATGACTACCGCTACTTCATTATTTGGCACTTGTTGGGATATTTTTAGATATGACAAAGCTCATATTTTGATCTTTCCTTTGATTCCCAGAGGCTCAAGCCCTGACACAAAGTCTCCATGTGCAGTCTACCTGCAAGACTATTTTTGCCCCCCTTCAAGTTTCTCATTCAAGTCATTTTACGCTTTTCTGAGGTATTTCAGGAAAGGACCTCTGAAATACCTACTGATGTTGCACCATCATCTTTTATTCCTGTGCCATCAAAACAGCTTGCTTCTCGCTGCTTTGCTGCACAGAAAAGCATTTGAAAGACGATGTCCTGGAATGAATTCAGATCTTGGTCCAAAAAGTAAAACACTGGCGTTTTATGCAAAACTTCACTCAAAAAAGTGAAAGATGGGGGCTGTCTACTTTGTATAAAAGTTTTATATTCAGATTTTTTAAGATAAATGCATCTGTTGCCTTAAAATATATTTTTTTTAAATAGAGTTTATGTTAATTCATTGCAGTTTATATCAACAAATATAGTTTGAATTGACTCAAGACCATACAATTATGTGAGGTCAATGAGGACCTGCACTGCGGGTGCAGCCGGAAATGACTGCTCCCTTCCTTTCTCCCTCTTCCTGTCTTAACACCACGATGCCATGAGGTGTTCTTTGGTTGAGTCATTGGCAAAGGTAAAGTAATCATTTATTTTTCAGCAATATAAGCAGTTGTGGCTGGGGGAGCTAAGGGGGAGCTTAATTAGCAGGTGCTAACTTTTTTCTAAATAATATATTTTTTTAAATACAGTAGACTAGGGTGTGAATTAAGCTATACTACTACACAAGGAGGGCCACTGTTTTTCCATTGGGAGCCAAATCCCCAACCCAATATTATATGAATTTGCGTGCTTCAATGAGCTGAAGACTGTATTTAGACCTATGCCTATTAGACTGTACAGTATATGATATCCAGTTAAACACAAGGCTACAGTTTTAGACAGCAAATCAAGTGTTTATATAGTCAGAAGTTACACAAAAGATTTAAAAATGTGCTGTATCAGACAAATTAATCCCTGTATTAGTCATGTAAACAAACAGCGCCATAAACACAGGCACATCCACTCATCATACAGTATGTGCTATAGTAAAAAGCAATAGAACCATTCATATAGACAGCGCTACATAACAACCAGTTTTGCTACACAACAACCAGTTTTGCTTCACAACATCCAGCCTACACAGACGGCACAGCACTGACAGGACTGTACAGTGGACTGTGCTGGACAGCTTCAGTAGTTGCAAGGGCAGTGCAACTATACACTAGAAGAGTTTGAAAAGGCTTTGAAAAGACTTTGAAAAGACTAAAGTCTGACACCCTGTCACATCAGCTCACACCTAAAGACAATGTGTCAAGTTTTTAGTCACAGACTATAAGATTTTGCAAAGACTGC
>OMOV01092957.1:0-14359 GCA_900312565.1 Beryx splendens
GTGTGCTCTTCCGATCTCTAACTAATTATCTTTTTTTTGAAAATAAATTTTATTTTCAATTTTTTTTTTTCCTTTTTCACCCAATATGGCTATCCAATTTTTCCCCTGCCTCAGTGGTCCCGGTCGTTGCCCCGCCCCCTCTGCCGATCTGGGGAGGGTGTAGACTGTCACATGTCTCCTCCGATACATGTGGAGTCGCCAGCCGCTTCTTTTCACCTGACAGCGAGGAGTTTCACCGGGAGGACGTAGCGCGTGCGGAGGAACACGTTTTCCCCCCCACTTCCCCTCCCCGCTGAACAGGCGCCCCGACCGACCAGAGGAGGCGCTAGTGCAGCGACCAGGACAGTACACATACCCCTATCCAGCTTCCCACCCGCAGACACGGCCAATTGTGTCTGTAGGGTCACCCGACCAAGCCTGAGGAAACACAGGGGCGCGAACATGCGGCCCCTGTGTTGGTGGCGAGGGAATAGAACGCTACACCACCCGGGCGCCCATTAACTAATTATCTTTAGTATTAGTAATATGCTAACATTATGCTTCATATCCCTCGTGCCACTCCTTTAGCAGTCAAATTGTTAGCTGTGTCTGCTTGTTAATTGTAGTCTTTAGTTGGTTAAAAGTATTACTGTTCAAACTAGTTGTGGGCTACAACTACAACATTCAACCAAGTGGTTTTGGAGATAAATATAACATCAACTGAAGCAGTTGACTGCTAACATATTAGCTAACAATGGGATCCACATCGTAGCTGTTCCCTTGCTACAACCTTTATTTTGGACCTTCTCCAGGTCTGCTCATTTCTCCACAAAATTTAAATTTAATTAAACTTTTTGTCTTGTTGAGTTTGACCCTCTGCCTCTTGTCTGTCTTCCAGGTAAGGTTTCCAACCCTAAGTATCACTCTGCATTCATTTTCATATTACGTGGGACTGTTACAGCTTGTAGCTATCAACAAACAGATGTGGAATGTGACAAAAACGGCTACGTTTACATGCACACTATAATATTCCCTTAATTTTTAAGCTAGTTGTGCGTTCTCTTCATCAGCTGGTGTATGGAAATGACATATCCTGTTTACAGTAACCTGGATAAGCTCTTATCTCCGCTATGAGAAATCTGGAAAAGGTACCTGGCATATTCTGATATTATGGGGATACTGATACATTTAAACATGTTATACCATTTACTCTTGGTTACTGGTGGGTACACTGATAAAGGGGTATTTGAGAGCGGGTAATAAACATCCCATCCAGAATAAGACAATAAGTGTGGTATGAGTCAGTATCCAGAATACTGTGTGCATGTACACATTGCCATTGACTTTGGAAACCAAACTGCCGGTCGGTGAGGCCTGCAGTACCTTCAGATGCTGCAGGCTGGCCTGTAGGAGGCGCAGGTGGGTCATGAGCTGCCGGTTGAGGTTGGGGCCGCCGCCCCCTGTCTGCGAGGAGGAGGAGGACAGCAGCTTCTTCAGGTCAATTCCCACATCCCCTCCTACTCCCCCGTCGTCATCAGTGCTGCTCTCTTCTGAGCCACCGCCGAAGTCCAGGACCACAAAACTACCTGGATGGAGAGGCAGAATGGGTAGAATGGGGAGACGGATAGATAAATAGACCTGAATGATGCACAGAGAACAATTCTGGAATACTGATCTCGCTCATGCTCCCATGTTCATTGTTCTTAAGTTGCAATCAACATTGATGCAACCAAATGTCATATTGGGAAACACCACTATTGCCAATAATTGGGTATAAGTCATTATACTATTTATGTTAATTTTTTAACTCCCTCACCGTTGCTTTCAGTCGTCTCAAACAGTCCTATGTGTCCGGATGGGAGCTCCGGGTCGTCTTTCTCTAAACTCCTCTCGGATGCTCGGCTCTCGACTAACACGGCAGAGGGTCCCTCGGGACTCGCGGGGGAGGAGGAGGCCCTCAGCAGACACCCGGGGGCCCCGCTCCTCTTCCGCTTCAACTCTTCCGTCTCCTCTTTCTCCTCCTCTCTGTTTACCATGTGGTTAAGAAGGACCTGCTTCAGCATCGCCACTGGGAAACGGAGGACACAGAAAAATCATTATCACCATAAAGTTTCAATATTCAAGTCCAATGTTTTGGGCCAATATTTGCCTTTTATTAAAAATCGGATATCAGCATAACAGGGAACCTACGTGTCCTGAGAGCTTCTTCGGCTGTGGAGGGGGGAATGCCGAAAGCGCTGTTCTCTTGGTTTTCGATGGCGATGCCCTGGCGCGACCTTTCCTGCAGGAATGGCAGTCTGTCCGCCAGCTGCCCGTCCAGGAAGGCCTCGAGTTCCTCTTCGTCCACCTCTTCCTCTAACTCCTCTTCCTCCCGTCTGTCTTCCAGGGTCGGCTCCTCTTCCTCAATGCCCTCAAAGGGGTTAATACTCGTCGTTGGAGTTTGAAGGCCCAGAGAAGAGGTGGTGTCTTTATCTGGGACACATGAAGATTGGTGTTACAACCAATATGATATTACAATTGATAACCACGCCGGATCAGCTTCATCTCAGTACAGTTGAGCCAATGAGATCAGATGTTTGCAGCAACACTAATGCATTATGTACTGATTAAGAATGCAAAGATGAAGGTCAACCCTTTCACCACCATTCTGACTGTGCCAAGAACTCTTTCAGTTTGTCTCCCTTGAAGACTAATGTCATTTGCTTATTTACAAAGATTACTTGGAGGGAGAGTAGCTAGCTTTTCAAGATAAGTTAGTTCAGTTTTACATCAGACTGGTCTAATCAAGAGAATTACAGACCAGTCAAGACATAAATACATCCTGAACTAGTCATTACTATTTATACAGTAGTGGACAGTAAGTTACACAGAACTCTCAAGACTTATTTCTGCTGACTGTCCCTAAAGTTCGGGACAAAGATTTGTGAGAAAGCCGTCATGATCTCTGCTCCATATGTGAAAAGCAAGTCACAGAAAAACTTGGAAGTTAAAGATGTAGCACCTGCAGATGGGGAAAAAACAAAAACAAAATTGATGCAGTCATTTAACTGTAGCTACCTGGAGACTGGATAGTCCCAGTTGATGTGCAGTGAGGATCTTTGCTCGGCTTGGGCATCCCAGGGTTGATGATCTCAATAGCATCCCGCTCAGCACTGAAACACACACACACACGTATATTAGAAACCAGGACAAAGTGAAACAACCCTAGACAACAATCAAAGTGCCCGCATCGGTGAACTCACTCAGTCTGAGCTAGAGGTATGACGTTGTTGTGTGGTTTGGCCTTCATGGCGTCAGCACACTGTGTGATCAGACACTGCCACCTGGATGAATGGAGGTCACACAGCAGGATGAGAAAAAGGAAACGAATGAAACGTTGCAGCGCTGCACCATTTGTGGAAGCAGACTTACGTTCTCTGATCCGACACCGTCTGAGCCATCAGCTCGTAGATCTGAGCCCCGTTGTCCGACATGGATAGCACGAAGAAAGACTTGTTGTCTGAGGAGGACAAAATGGATTTAGGATAGGAAATAGGGTATACAATACAGTAAAGTTCCTCATCAGTACAAAATACCAAATTGAGAATATTTTTAATGACTGTAGTTCCTACCGGTGGCCACTGAGCGAACCAAGACGGTGCTGAGCTTGATGATGGGGCTGAAGATGTGCTTGGTGTCGGCGGTGCCAGCCAGATTCTTGCTGTGGCATTTGAGCACCAGACGCTCGTCCTGCTTCTGCAGTAAAACCAGAATGTCCTCCAGGAGGATTGTGTACAGCTCTGAAGCAAAGAGACATGATACCGGTGCGTTATTACAAGACATTGGTGATGTTGAGTATGTGTGTGTGTGTATGTGGGGGGAGTATTGTACATCATGTGACTTGCTGTATTTTAAGGTTAGAGGTTTTCAATGTGTTTTGAACAAACCCCCCCCCACCCCCGCCCCAAGCAGTTGCATATTCTAGAAATGTGTGCATTTAGGTAATTTGCAGTCGCTCATATGCAATAGTTGTAGGCTTCACAAAAAAGATCTTATTTTTTATAAATAGTTGCGCATTTGCAACCATGATAGGCTGATCTACCATTCATGTAGGAATTATGACAGAGATTTAATTAAGATAAGATGACATTTGAATGATGTCAGGAGGGTAAACGGGCCATTGTCACAGTGGAGAATAGGCTATAAATAAGAATTGAACAGAGTACTGAAAATTATACAAATAATTACAACAAAAGAATAATATAATAACTAGATAAATAAAGATAGTGTCTTTGTTGATAGATTTACATGCATGCCTATTTGCAGCGTTGAGCAGTAACATAAAACATGTAATGAGATTATAGTAATTAGATTTTTTAGAAACTGGGAAACTGATCTCTCACAGTTATCAAAACTCAATAATCATATCTTTTGATTGGCCTTTTGATGGTGAGATTATAGACACTAACACAATTTCACACAAATAATGGCTGATACTGGTTACAGATGATAACATTATCCAAATAACACAAGCTGTAAATTGAAATACACAATACTGTTTAACTTCAAATTCTATACATGTTGAAGACAAAGTAACAGGTAATCACATTATGTTGCCGATGGGCAATTACGGTAATTGAGTGATTAATTCTACATTTTATTATTTTTACTCGAATTTTTCCCCTTTTTCTCCCAATTTGGCTATCCAATTGTTCCCCTGCCTAAGTGGTCCCGGTCGCTGCTCCGCCGCCTCAGCTGATCTGGGGAGGGTCGAGACTGGCACATGCCTCCACCGATACATGTGGAGTCGCCAGCCACTTCTTTTCACCTGACAGCGAGGAGTTTCACCGGGAGGACGTAGCGCATGCGGAGGAACACATTATTCCTCCCAGTTCCCCTCCCTGCTGAACAGGCACCCCGACCGACCAGAGGAGGCACTAGTGCAGCGACCAGGACACAAACCCCTATCCGGCTTCCCACCCACAGACACGGCCAATTGTGTCTGTAGGGACGCCTGACCAAGCCGGAGGTAACACGGGGGGCGCGAACCTGCGAACTCCGTGTTGGAGGCGAGGGAATAGACCACTACACCACCCGGGCGCCCCTAATTCTACATTTTATTGATCGATCCTATGGAAACTTCTATTCAATAAATTACATTATAACAATGTAAGGTCCCTTGTATAGCAATACAAATGATGTGTGTGTGGTGTGTGTGTATGTGTGTGCATATACCAATTGTCTTGTCTTTATTGACCTTCCAAGAGAGTGGTCCCTCATGCACCATCTTTCTCTTGGTCAGGTCCAGATTCTGTAGGACAAGGAATTTGATCATGTCAGTACAATGCACAGTTCATACTTATTAATAGCCATAAAATCTTGCTGTCTCTCATGATTGGAAATTGGTGTGTAGTGTATATAATAAAGAACTGTAATGCATCCAAAATACATTTGGAACCACTATGGTGAAGACTGTTTTTCCATTTTATTCGCTGCACCAGGGAAAACCTTTGTGGTGAGCTCACGGGCATTTGTCTTTCAGAGGGGGAGGGATGAAAAACAGGTATTTTTCTTACCTTGAACTCCAAGATCATGGGGTTTTCACTCTGTTTGAGCGAGGAGAGGTCTAACCTTCTCTGATATTCCACTAGCCTCTGTTGAGAAAGCAACACGTCCCATTATCAACTGCTTTTCCAACATGGTGTTGGAAGATCATAGCAGGCACTAGGGTTCGACTAATATGGGGTTTTGAAGGCCAGTACAGATACTTTTGGACTGGAGCTGCCAGTATTTTGTACTGATAGTCAGTGTGAATATCCTCAGGGTTTTGGGTTTGGATTTTTGAAGGCCAGTGCCAATATTCAGTATCTTTCAATTTGACCATTTTCAAGCCAGTGGATTACACAGAATTGCAAGTATTCACGCATCCATTAAAATGTTGCATTAGAGGCAATTCAGTTTAAGGGCTTCCCATAGACAACCAGTGTAGTATTGATCATTTCTACAGTAAATATGTAAAATATTGGCCTAATATTTGAGCAAACCTATATATCGGTCTAACGGGTATATGCTTTACTATGATGCTAATGTCTGTACCTGTTTGTTCTCAGCCTCCTTGACAGCCTGGTTGACATGGTTGAGGATCTTCTTGCAGCATTCTCCAGCTTTTTTCACCTTTTCCCTCTCCTCGGCATCCTCTGTGGGGAGATAACAAACACACATCACCAAAAGCTACAGTACTTGACAATCAACCAACAATCTGTTGTTCTCTTCAGTGAGTCATCCAATGCATTAACAATACCACCATCTAACTTTACCTGTGTACTTGGCTATACTCTCCAGCAGCAGTGGGTATTTGGTCAGTCTCTGCATCTCTACTGGAATGATGTCCTTCAGCTGCAGCCTGCGACACAGACGGTTACTCTCAGCTTCCTGAAGGATGAGAACAACAATAAGGTCATCAGCATCCAGAAACTCTGTAGCGATTCAATTCCGGTCCTCAAGGTCCGGTGTCCTGCAGGTTTTTGTTTCTCCCTGGTGGTTAATAAGCTGCACCTGGTCTGCATCTACCTGACACCGGGTGTGGCTCATTAGCTATCAGGGAGGAACTAAAAGCTGCAATTTCAGACATCAAGGAGCAAAATTGAGTACCTAGGCTCTATAGTCTCCTTGTTATCTAAAATATACTGTAGATACATGGGGATACACTGTAGAAGTTCCCTATCAATTGAGTCCAGGGGATATAACACATGAATATAGGACCACATTATCATGCCCTGTGTTGGGTGGTAAGCATGTATCATGTATTGCAGCTTTCAGGAAACTGGGGTTACATGCATAACCATGCTGAAAGTAGATTGTAGTGTATTGTATAGTATGCTGACCTGCATGAAGGAGGTGAACCTCTGGTCTTTCTTCTGCCTGGTCTTGATGAGTTCCAGTGCAGAGGGCTGGTTACTACAGAAGGTTCCTACTGCCCTCTTGATCTTCTCCTCTTCCTCACTGCTGAACTGGAGTCAACAAACAAACAAACACACACACACATTACAAGTACATTTACATTACTGGGCATGTAGCAGATGTTTTTATCCAGAGCAGCTTACTATGAGTGGTTTGCAAGGGTCAGAGCTACAGCACCCTGACAATGTAGGTATTGTGTTTTTTCCCCATCTGATCTGCCTCCTGCATCGAGTGAAGCCGGTCTTACCCATGCCAGGAGATCATCTCCAATCTGACCGATCACCGACGTCTCACTCCTCTTCCTGACAGCAGTCATTTGCTCCGTAATAGAAACTGTGGGGCACAGGGAGAAGAAACTCAAAAATACAAACTATGTCTCATCTCATTGTCACTGCTAATTCACCTCTTTGGCCTTAATGTTTTTAAGGGCTTAGGTTGTGCACGTCAATTTTCCTCAAGAGCAATAAAAGTTTCATTCTTTCATTCTCTCATTCGTTCATTCAGTGGCAAGAATGTTAGTTACACTTTATTTGAAATGTACTGCGATGTGTTGCACGCAGATTATAAACCCATCAGAAGCATTGACAAACCTTTCTTACAATATAACTATCAAGACAAGCGTCAGAAATTTACATTCGATTTAATATCATGTCATCAACTATACAGCTGCCCCCATTTTCTTTTAGCATTTTTTGTGTTTATTATATCATACAATATGTTTTAATGCAGGCATGATGCCTTATAATGCCTTATGAGCAACACTTCATCTTGTGATGCCTCACCTACAGTCATTCCTTGATGATGACTGTTGCCTTGGCCAGGAGTTGATGTCAGACGGTGCCCAACATTCCTCAAGTGTTTCAACCCTTAACCGTAACACTCTCCAGCTGGCAGGTCAGCAGCGGTGGCTAAACCTCCTTGTGGCTTCCAGCATAACCCCTCCCTCCTATTCCACAGCCAACGGGACACTCTTTCTGCTGGAGTCTCTGTAAGTCATGATCATCCTGCACTTGGCAACTTTGAACTCTTCTACTATGGAAGACAGGTGGACTTCTAACTGGCCAGATCTTATGTACAGCCCGATCGATGTAAAGCTTGAACAGATACCCAGCCACCTGCGAAGGTGCTTGCTGATCTTTCTCCCCACTCCTTCCACAGTTGTTATGGGGAATTCATACACCGTCAGTAGCCATAAGTCTTGGCAGCCTTATGTTGGTATAGCCATGCTTTTAAACGCCCCACCTTGCCTGTACATGAGATGTAGTTGTGATAGTCAGGTTGTCCTTGAATCTTCTAATGGCTGGTTGTTGGATTCTTGACATTCTTGGACTTTGGGTTTCTTCACTAACTGCTGTAATGAGGATCCTTCCCATAAGAAACAGGATTGGGGAGATCGTGCTTCCATTTGCAATCCCTTTCTCCAGATTTAGCCACCATGTTGTGCAGTTACTGGATCTGAACTGTAACTTGATGCCTCTGAAATAGCTGGTGATCACTGCCTTGATGTGGTACTCAAAGTTAAGTTACCTAATCTCAGACTGTTCTCACTTTTGGAAAATCAGATACTGTGAAAACATATAAATTCTGCTGCTTACATTGAAAAGACTGGTTTAGAGCTTTATAGAGCTGTTTATAGTTGTCTATGTATGACCCATGGAGGATTTATGTGTGGAAATCACAAAGCTGGTGTTTATCACTGTTTTTTGTTAGTTATGATTATGATTATCTGACCGCACTTAATTTAAAGATGATTTTTATTGTATTTGTGCTGTATTGGATAGTGTCGAGACAGAATAACATACAGCAGTAGGTCAAAAGTTTTGATCGGGATATATAATGTTGTGAATGCAACTGAATTGTTGAATTATATGATTTGCGTAGCATGTGTGAATGAGATTACCATGCAGGTGAATGATCTCCTCCAGGTTGGTGAAGATATGTTTGATGTCTTCTGGAGGGAGGATAGCGTCTCTGTTCAGCCTCTGGTAGAAAACACAGTCCAACACCTTCAGCATCCGCAGGTGGGCACGCTCAGTGTAGAGCAGCTCTAAGGGCAGACACACACACACACAAACACACATACGCGCGCACACACAAACACACGCACGCACACACACACACACAATGTCAATGCATCAATTGGTTTGTTCTAGTCAATATTGCAAATCACAAACAATTGTGATTGTGAAAATCTTTACAACATATGATTACAAACATGGTTTAAGAAAGAATCCAAAGTAATGATCCAGTTTCACTGAAACTTGATGCCTAACTGAAATAAACAGCCTGATGTTCTCCATGTTGGAAATATTTTTTAAAGTTTTAAAGTTTTTAAGTTGTTTTCAGGAGGCATCTTCTGGGTTCCACTTTATGATGTAGGGGTCAAACAATATAGGTTTTTGAAGGCTGATACTGATATTTTTGGACTGAAACTGCCAATAGACAACTATTTGTGCCAATGTTCAATATACATTTGATTAAAAAAAAAAAGGATTTAGGGTTTATCCCGTTTTCCCAATTGCCCCAAGGAAATATTGATTATAGCTCATATGCCAAATGCATTTGTTTGCAAAAAGTATTTCACACATTTGCAAATAGCTGTTTATAACTACAAAATACATCACAAGTTTGCAAACTGTGTTGCACATTCACATTTTGCATCAACTTTACAGATTGGAAGACACACTTGTGTTACAAGTTGGCGAATCATGGTACTACTTTATGCGTCTAAGTTGCTTATTCTCACAGAAAAAAGGTCCTTCATACTGCTGTTGCAAAAAAATTTCAGCCCTGTCAGATCTTTGTCAGAAGGTGAAATGCTTCCCATTCTGAAATGTGTGAAATGTCGGTGACTCACCGTTGATGACTTCCTGCCTCTTGATTTCCTGTGGCGTGAGGCTTGACAGGACCCCCCGGCTGACCAGACGCTGCCAGTTCAGAGGGTCTTCTTCACATTCGACCTCTGTTCCCTGGTCATCTTCACTCTGGACGTCAGCTGAACTTACCACACTCTGCCCATCCATCCTACTTGCCAGCCGAAGAAAGAGAGAGAGAGAGGAAGGAATTAAAAAGACGAGGATGAAGAGAGGTGGAGGATAAGTGATGAGGATGAGGAGGGTGGGGGGAGGAGAGAGAGATGAAGCATGAGAGGCAAGGATGAAAACATGGGGAAATGAGGGGTGGATGGATATAAGGAAAAATATCATTCATTTATCAGAGTTCCAAAGGAAAATAAAAATTGAAAGGGTATTTACCAGTTGTACCCTTCTTAAGATGAAGTGGGAAAATATAGTCTGAACAACTGGGGTACCGCTTGTACTTTTGTAATAACTCCTGTCTGTAGCAATCACAGAGCCAGGATGGTAACTTTACCTTATCTCTAGGATGAGGATGACTATACAAGACCCTCTACATACCTGCCAGTCTCCTGATCGTCCTCCTGTAAGTGGTCCAGGGTGGAGGGGCTGAAGTCAAACTGGGTGCTGGTCGGGGTGGTGACGCTGTCCTGGTGGTCGGCAGGCTGGAGACCCTCGCCCAGTCTGGGCTGGATGGTGGTCGGAGTGAAGCCTGCAGAGGAAAGAAGAGGAGGGGGTAATGAAGAAGAGAATGCAGGTCACACTTTGCTATTCCAGGTGAGAGTTCATTGAAATTTTCCTTAATTTCCATTTCTCTTCAGTTAATTTCTCTTCAGTTCATTTTTATGATGAAATCTAATATAAATAAGAAAAAACACTATAATATTCCTATAGTGATAATAGTGAGCTAATAGTAACCTTATTGTACTTCATGGTACTCACATCTCCAATGATATCACTATAATACTCCTATAGGGACTTAAAGTGTGTCTGTGGTAGTCAATAGTAACTTTACAGTGATCGTATTGTACTTTATGGTATTTAATGGTATTTAATGGTAATAATCCTATCTCCAATGGTTTTATTACAATATTGCTAGTATTTTTCATCTCCTATGGTATCACTATAATAATCCTATATTCCTTTTTTGTTTTGTTTTTTATTTCCCCCCCTTTTTTCCCCAATTTTACATGGCCAATTTCCCCTGCATAAGCGGTCCCGGTCGTTGCTCCACCCCCTCTGCCGATCTGAGGAGGGTGCAGAGTCTCACTCTGATGCATCGCCAGCCGCTTCTTTTCACCTGACAGCGAGGAGTTTCACCGGGAGGACGTAGCGTGTGCGGAGAAACACGTTATTCCCCCCCAGTTCCCCTCTCCGCTGAATAGGTGCCCCGACCAACCAGAGGAGACGTTAGTGCAGCGACCAGGACACAAACCCCTATCCGGCTTCCCACCCGTAGACACGGCCAATTGCGTCTGTAGGAATGCACGACCAAGCCGGAGGTAACACAGGGCCCGAACCTGCAGCCCTCGTGTTGGTGGTGAGGGAATAGACTGTTACACCATCCAGACGCTTAATCCTATATTCCTATAGGCACCTACAGTGTGTCTGTGGTACAGTGAAGAATATCCTTATGGAGACTTGCTGTTTGTCTGTGGTATTTTGACTGTATTCTTTAGCATTACTTTAGTACTTCTTTAACTGGGAACAGATAAAATAGTGTGCATTTAAAAGTGTGTCTGTTGTTGGGGGGTGGGGCGTGTCTTACTGGAGTCAGAGTCTTGCCCACTGGTGTCTGAGGCCTGACCACTGGGGGCACTGTGTGGAGGGGAGGCAGCGGAGGGCAAGAAGTGGGCGCTGGCGTCGGAGCCCTCGCTGGACTGGCTTCCCCGTATTCGACTGGAGTTAGAAGAAGAAGAGTCGGGGTGCTCGGGGATGCCGAAGGCCGGCTGAGAGAGCTGCTTCGGCGACCGCTGCTTGTTCAGCTCCATGGCCTTGCCGACTGCGAGCAAACCCACGTGCACAAACAGACGCACACAAAGAGGAGAGGATGAGCAAACACAGCAATACACGTACATCATTGACACGTACATACACACACGCACAGATATACACATCTGATGTCATCCAGTCATGGTTCCCCCCTGACTGCAGCTAGTAAATATGTTTTTATTATTATTACTTGGCCAGAGAAATTATTCCAGTGTGGTGTAGAGGGAGTGATGATACGATGTAATCAATAAAAGTTCAGTGACCACGAAGAATTTTGTTTATTTCTGAGCCACAAATTTTTCTAATAATAATAATAACAACAACATAGATTTATATAGCGCCTTTCAAGAGACCCAAGGACGCTTTACATAGTGAGGCAAACAAAAACATAAGACAAGAACAGAAAAAAATACTAGCAATGATTGCCGGGGATGAGAGAGTTAACTAGAGGCCATAGGCCTTAGTGAACAGGTGGGTTTTCAGGATTTTCTTTAAAGTGTCCAATGTTGGGGCCGAGCGGATCTCTGCCGGGAGAGTTCCAGAGGGTGGGGGCTGCCACACTGAAGGCTCTGTCCCCAAAAGTTTGCAGGCGGGTGTGGGGGGTGGAGAGCAGACCCGTGTCTTTGGACCGCAGATTCTGGGATGGGGTACAGGGGTGGAGGAGGTCAGATAGGTACTGGGCGGCAAGGGCATGGAGGGATTTGTAGGTGAGGAGGAGGATTTTGTAGGAGATGCGGGACTTGACCGGGAGCCAGTGGAGGTGAATGAGGGTGGGGGTGATGTGCTGCCAGGGCTTAGTGCGGGTGAGAACCATGGCAGCTGAGTTCTGCACATATCGGAGCCTGTCTAGGGCTTTGCTGGGTACCCCGGACAGGACTCCATTGCAGTAGTCCAGAAGGGAGGTGATGAAGGCATGGATGAGGGTCTCTGCCACAGAGTCTGAGAGTGATAGCTGCAGTCTGGAAATGTTTTTGAGGTGGTAGAAAGCAGATTTGGTGATGGGTTTGATGTGTGACTGGAAAGAGAGGGTGGAGCCCAGAATGACACCCAGGATGCGGACTTCTGGGGATGGGCAGATGGAGCAGCCATCCACGTCGAGAAGAAGATCTCCAATGTTCCGGAGCAGCGCCTTGGAAGCCACAACCATGAGCTCTGTTTTGTTGCTGTTAAGCTTGAGTAGGTTAGATGACATCCATATTTTTATTTCATGCAGGCAGTTGACAAGGGACTGTGGGGGGGAGCTGAGTGGATGGTTTAGTGCTGAGATACAGCTGTGTGTCATCAGCGTAACAGTGGAAGCTTAGACCGTGGTGGCGGATGATCTGACCAAGGGGGAGCATGTAGATGGTAAAGAGGAGGGGTCCAAGCACAGAGCCTTGAGGCACGCCTTGGTTGACTGGGGCCAGGGTGGACCTGGTGATGGTAACAAACCGTTCCCTGTTGGAGAGATATGACTGGAACCAGGCGCCAGAAGCTGCTGGTGGATAGAATCAACTTTGGCCTGGAAGTAGTCCAGGAATGTGGAGCAGAGGTCATGAGCACCGGAAAGGTGGGGGGCATTGAGGGGGCAGAGTAGCCAGTTAATGGTGGAGAAGAGCATTCTAGGGTGGTTTTGCTGGTTGCCAATGAGAGTGGAGTAGTGCGTCTTGGTCTGGGACAGAGCTTCTTTATAGGACCTCACATAGTCTTTAAAGGCCTCAAGGTGGACAGTGAGGCTGGTTCTTTTATAGAGCCTCTCCAGTTGACAACCGGTAGCCCTCATGATGCGGAGTTCGGTGGTGAACCAGGGGGCAGGATGGGTGAAGAAGACAGTCCGGGTTTTGAGGGGGGCAAGAGAGAGAACAAACAATGCCAGCGTCCTCTCACATCCAGGACATGAGATACCGAGATATTGAGCGATGCCATTGGCTGCTAGAATGTAAACAACAATTTAAAACTGTCATTACAAAGTGACAATAATATAATTTCAGGGTTCCTACACATTTTCCATTTCAAAATTTCATACTTTTCCAGACTGAAATTTCCAGACTTCTCGGTAGATTTTTCAGACCATATTTGACATCTAAGTACAAATAGCTAGATGTTTATTATTTAAATAAATGGTTTTAAAATCCAACTGTTAACATGTATGTTACATTCTGACTATGTATGCTATTATGATGCCAAATAATTGCCAGAAGATTGTAGCTAGGTACTGTAGCTCATACAAATCAATTAACACCAAACCCAGAAAAGTTCAATGCACAGCATCTTATTCCAGCTGCAATGCTAAAACAGTTCAATGAATGCACAAAGTTGGACGACGTTCCACTGTCAAACATCTCTGCCCAAAGAGGAAGTAAACTAACCGGTCCTACCTCTACTCGTATTGTTTTCCCTTAACATATTGAATAAATAATATTATATTATTGTTTCCCCTATATTTTTTAGTCTCTTTATAAATAACCAAAAATGAGTTGAAAAAAGTTAAATAATTTAGTTTTCACGGCGTCTGTACAGCCTTGTTTATTCACTGTGTCCATGGAAACGACGATGAACGCAGCCATAAAGGTATGGGTTCCTTACGCAGAAAAGATAGTCTGTTTACTTTTCTG
>OMOV01092966.1:0-10741 GCA_900312565.1 Beryx splendens
AACCAGAGAAGGCGCTAGTGCAGCGACCAGGACACATACCCCTATCCAGCTTCCCACCCGCAGACACGGCCAATTGTGTCTGTAGCGACGCCCGACCAAGCCGGCGGTAACACGGGGGCGGTAACACGGGGGCGCAAACCTGCGAACCCCCGGAGGCGAGGGAATAGATTGCTACACCACCCGGACGCCCCTATATTGCGATTTCGATAAAATTTTGATTGATTGTTCAGTCGAGACCCTCATAGGTTGCATATTCCACTCTCACTGATGACGTGTTTCGTACGGCTTCAGGTCTGTTTGTGTTGATTCACTGGCCTGAAGGGATGTTTTTTCACTCTCAAACTGATCGACTGAGACTTGGTAGGAGGACTGACAGTATGTATTCTGAGTCTGTAAAAGATTTGATCACACTGGTAACGTTTGTATAGGCTTACATCAAACAGAAATGACGTTTACGATGGGTTGTGAAAGTTGAAAACGCTATTTTCCACGTGCAGATCAAATTGTTAAAGATTTTATGGGAATGTGACTACAGTTTATATCGCCAAAATAGTGGACTGGGGCTTAGAGCTGGAAGCTCCAATGTAATATAACATAAACACTAACATTACAGGAAAGACCCCTTTTACTGGATTTTACTGTGGCGTTTCTCAGGGCGAGATAATACTGTGACTGAGCTCTGGAAACGTAGAGCATAAAAATCTGGTTTAGTGATCTTTGCCCTGTGAGCTACTTGTTGGTTTGTGCCCTTTTGAACGCCGCTCAGGTAACTAGCTGTATAAATACACGCTCAGTATATGAGGGCTCTCCGCAGAAAGTCAAATGTTATCTTTTTGGCCGTCTCAGTTTTGACCTCAATTAAACTTTGGGCACCTAAGATAAACACAATAAATGTAAGCTGGGTTAAAGGATGTGAAGGAAGAAGGGAGAGGAATCATGACAAGCCAAGAGAGGGACTAAGGAGTGGGGTCAGACAGCTGTGTACAGGACAGTGTGGTTTGACAGGGCACAGGTCACACCCTCATATGAATACTGTCATGACCGAGGTGCTTCCCCAGGTTGTCCTCCCCTTCCTCTCCCTTTCTCCAACCGTCTCCCTTTTCCTCCTCATCTTTTGTTTGTTTTTGCCCCTGTGACGTCACCGTCAAACTCACAGCCCCGATGCTGCTCAACTTCACAAAGCACCGCAGGAAGTAGGTCAGATTTGATTAAATGACATTAAATTCTGCAGCCACTTTACTTGAATAAAGATAAAGCCTGAGGAGAGATTAGAGGTATTGTCGCCGCTGGCAATCAATATGTGTCAATTGCCTGCAAATGTCGGCCTGTGACGCAAGTTGTTTCGCACATTTCTATTTCTCCTTTTTTTCATCCTCTCTGGTTAACCAAGGCAGACTAAATCCATGTGCTATAAATAGCTGCCTGGAGGACTTTGATGATCATATGGTTCTAACCACCTTCAGAGGTAAACAATGCTAGTGGGTCCCCAGTACACACACAAAAGACCGACTGAATCGGGCATCGTCGGTCTGCAGAGTTCAATAAAAAGTTTGCCTACACTAACACTTTCAAAAGCAATTGAGAGAGGAATACAATAGAAAAGGGAAATACCAGTAAAACAGGACTTGCTTGAATCTTTCTCTTACCTGCTGTAACATTGATAAGAGATCGTCCTTGTTTTTCTGAACCTACAAAGGAAAAGGAGGGAAACTGTGCAGAATTAGGAATAGTAATAAAAACAAAAATATATGGAGATGTAATTTATTCTGGATCAGACGGGCTTACAGAGGAGAAATTGTTATTCTGTGACAGGATACACAGTGTTAGATGTGTACTCACCCTCTTCTTGTAGTAAATCCTCCACTTGTGATATTCCTTGATAACCACCTCAATCCTGCGCTTCCAGTAGCTGCCTTCTAACACAATCGCCTGTTGACATTAAGCAGAAATACACAGTAAATCCAAACTGACTTCCAAACTGATTGCTTTACAAAATCACATCTAAAAAACAAAACTCAGGAGCTGAACAATGTCATTTAAAAAGAGCTTTTCAGCTGCAAACTATGTGCGCACATTCAGTTTTCACCTTCTAAATACAGCCCAGTGTTTCAGCCCAGAGATGGTATTTTGCTCTTTCAACATTTTGAATGAGGTTGTACTTCATTGGTCTGATTCAGTAAAACTGCATTTCCTTGGGTCAAAAATCACTCACTTCAGGCTTGCGATGTGCGTCTGCCTCAGATCCCTCCAGTGGGGTGACGAACCCACACACTGGGTTCCTCCTCTTCTCCACATCTGAAACACAGCGTACAGCAACAACCTCAACAGATTTTACAGAGTAAATTGTACATGATTTATTTCTGTTTTTACTGGACTAAAACATTATGTGTTTAGAACAAGAGACTCTGGTTACTTGTGTTTGTCTATGATTTCAAGGGAATGACTACTGCTCAGTCATCATTTCATTAATGAAAGCAGCTATGAAAATTTGTGTTTGGCAAAGGCCGCTCAAATAGTCAAGCACTGGACTTGTATTTATCATCTAACTGTGGCAATTTCTGCCTGGGTGCCCTCCTCCTTTACCATTAATGGAGAGATGACATGAGAGGAGAGGACATGTGGGAGGTAGTGAGAGGAAGAGAGGAGGGGCGGACTCACACTGAATGAACCAAGCCCTCCAGATTGCATTGTTCAGACGGATCTTATCCCTCCACAGCAACCGCAGACCTTTGAATGACTTCCACTTGGGGGAGACTATCTTACCACTGAGAAAAATCATATAACAAATTAATTACTGATTCATACACGCCTTGTCACGTTTTGAAAATGCATTAGGTGACTGTGACACACGGGCAACGTTCGAAACACCACTCTCACTTCCTTTCACAAGAAACAAACCACCCTTGACAACAACAAAGGAGAAATATGAGGGACATGTGTATGCAAAAAATGGCTAAATACTCTTTATATGAAGCGCCCTGCCTCACCCCTGTTGAAAACCTGTCCTGATTTTGAATAATGTTGCCCAGTCAGCTTATTCACCAGTACACTGCCAAGCTGTTCTTGCGTCTCCAGTGTCCCTCGGCGCACAGAGTGGTGAGAAAAGGCCTCTTAGTGCTATAGCTGCTCAGGCAGTTGCTAGGAAGCCAGGTGAATCATCTTCAAGATGCTTTTAACGGGGCGACTTTAATGCATGTTACACACTGCAAAACAGCAGCGACAGCAAATTACCACAGCTAAAAAATGATTGAAGAAGAGCCAATTAACACCAGTCTGGTGAATGACAAACAGCATGCAGCAAAACACTGTTAAACAAATAGGCACCTGCTACATATTGCATATACATAAAAAAGCACTGATAGTCTGAGAGATCATGTCAGCGATTAAATTTTTTATTACCGTTTATATATTTTAACTTGTGAGTTGGACATGGCACCTATATGAAAGTAAATCTGAGACAGACAAATGTGGTTGTTTTTATGGTGCAAACTTTGCCTGGCTTATGTGTTTCATTTATTGTGCAATTAAACTATAAAAAACAAGATTGGCACACAGAAATTGGTAGGAAGAACTGGCTTCTTTGTGCCAAAGGTTGATGGCAAGCAACCATTGTGAAGAAGCTGTTTGTGCAACATGGAAGCTATATTTTCTAAAGCACGCTTGTCTGAAGACAAATTCCTGAAACAGCAAAGTTTTTCTCTTTTCAAGGATTTTCTATATCTGACTGAGTTCTGAGTTTTTATCAGAAAACAAAAAGCCAAGGACAAACAGGTTTTTGTTCAGGGCTGCAAGCTTGTTTTTAGTTTGATCTCAAATTTAATTTGAAAGGTTTTTGTTCTTTTACCATAGCAGAATCCCCTGCAGAAAGGGCATTATCATAACTTTTGATTTCCAATGTCGAATACTTAGAATAACAAACAGGCCTAGTTATAAAATATGCATAGTATAAAGGCAACTGGCTACAGGCTACAGCCTACAGCCTAACCTTTTATAAACCCAGAGGCATCATTTGGGGTTCGGTCTCTATCCTTTCCCTCAGTTACACTCTAATCTTTCCAATGCTGCCAACTAGAAGCAAAGTCCAGTTTTCTGTGAAGACTTTCCAAGCTGTTGTGCAACAGACTACACAATCCCTTTATCCACAACCCACACACACAAACAAACTCTTACTATTACTTTTACAAGTAAAACTGATTCAACAACTGACCGGCTTAGGAGGAGAACTCTTTATGCACAAGATTGTTATGTAGTGGTTCTTAAAAATATGGGTCTTAAATCATGTTTGATACTACTTACTATAATATACAGTGTACTATAACTTCATCTCATCAACATTTCAGCCCTAATAAGCCCTAAAAGACTACCTAACCTACACCAGCTTGACACCACTTACTGTGATGTACCATGACCTCATTCAGATTAATGTCAGCCCTAAATAATCTGCACACAAAAACAGGTGTATAAACTTTTTTCTTCTTTTAATATACCACATTTTCATACAAATTAAACCAGTTTGCCACTACAGGCTATGGTGTATGACGTCACCTCGTCAATATTTAAACTGGCTGTAAATAAGCTGGGTCACCTGCAGACACACAAACATCTGGCTGAACTGAGCTTAGGTGCAGCCTGTAACTACATAAATGAGGTTTATAAAAGTACAGGTGTATAAACGTGTTTCCTCTTAATACAGGCTACTCCATCTTCATACAACTTACACCAGTGTGACACTAACGTTGCTCAGTATGGTGTATACACTGTGCCTTTAGCTCATTAAGATTCATGATAGCCCTAAAAAAAGAAAAGAAAGGCGGGTAAACTCTATTCCTGCACAATACAAGTTAGCCGAGCTGAGTCGAAGGGGGCAACCCAGTAAATAAATAATGTTAGGCGGCTAGTCTGTGTTGAGGTGGGTGGTAAGCGCTGCTGACCCACCTGTAGGCCAGGGACATGCACTCAAACAGCCGGGTCAGCGTGGGGTCGATGCTCAGGCTCCCGGAGCTGAACGGGCCGTACCGGTAGGTCTGGCACCACGTCCTGTTCACCGTGTCGAAGTCATATCCCACCGCCGCTCCGCTTCTCCTCCTGCGCGGCGCGGAGTCGCTGTGAGGCGACGACACCATGAAGTGCCCGCTGTGGATGACCTGTGTGCGGAGGAAGGAGCCCGCGGACGGTCCGGTACCGGCTACCGGCGCGGGTTCCTCCTCCTCCGGGACCGAGTCGGAGTCCGAGGAGTCCGGGAGCTGGCTCTGTCCCGCTGGACACGCTCTCCCTCTGCCTGCCATGGCCCGGGTTCACTGTTGACTATCCACCAAACAGTGAACTTTCTCCTCAACTGGCTCACCCCCCTCTCTCTCCCCTATTTGTTTTTTTTTTTACCAAAAAGTTCCAGTTTTCTTTTTCCTTTTTTTAAACGTCCCGCATGGGAAACTCATTGAGGCCCCTCATCTGTCAGCTGAGAGCCAACTGTCTACCTTAACTTCACACCAGAGGTCTGCACCGCGATGTGTGTGTGGACTGTTGTGTAATACACTACCACTATGTCAACTTCCCTAGGTGGTAAAGTCCTTAAGGGGGCCATTAATCATGAATAATCCTAATGGAAAATAACTATGTTCCTATAATAATAATACAGGTACCTATCCTATTATTTCCTATAGTATTACACATTACTATAGCATCTTGAAATCTGCATGGGTATAGTGTCCTAAAATGTATTATAGGATTAGGCCTATATAGTTCTTTTTCATAAGGGGATACACCAATAATTGATCTAACATGCGACTTAGATATAACAACACCACTTAGCCTGCAGTCTACAGGATATCCTAAAATACCCTATATGATCTGTTTAGGCTTCCAACTTTTTAATTCACTTATTTAGGTTTATTTAAAATCTCAATAGGCTAAACTGCCAGCTGCCTGCCAACTCCTCAAAGCATTTGAAATTGCTAACAAAAAAACGTTATTTAATTGGATTAAATGTTGTGGCTAAAGGTCACAACATTTACTCTAACACCCTGGGCCTCCTGGGTGGAGCATCATGGGCCATGCTGGTAGCCAGGATTTTCCAGTTCTACCCCAATGCAGCCTCCACCCTGGTGCACAAATTCTTCAAGGTGTTCTCCATGTGGGAAAGGCCAATCCAAATTCTGCTAAAGCACCCAAAGGACAGCAACCTCAACCTTCCAGTTTGGGACCCCAGGGTTCCTCCGAGTGATTGTTACCACCTGATGCCAATCATCACCCCAGCACACCCCCAGCAGAACTCCGCCTACGTCTGCCTCCGCCCGAGCCGTCATGGTGGACGAGTTCAACGTCTTGCCATCACTGGCGAAACACTGCAGAATGAAGCAGGGCGGTCCAAATTATTTGAAGCACTCCCCTACGGCCATGCCCTCTTCCACCCCAAATAAAGGTCGGTGCCACACTGCGGTCCCCCTTGCAGCCCTAGTGGGGCCAGTTCTGGACCTGCCACTGTCCTTCATGCAGAGGTCACAGGAGAACCAGAGGGAACAAAGTCCACAATGAGCCACCAGTGTGCCACAGTGCCACCTAGCAGGACCCATCCTCCCACCACGGGCCCACCAGCCACAGAGACAAAGCTATCCCCAGTCAGAGATGCCAACCAAGAAGTTCAAAGCTGGTAGGGATTCATTCACTAAGCCGACAAAAGGAGGATGAGAGCATGACAGTGGAGGCAGAGGTGACTGAGAAGATGCCTTCATCTCCAAGTGAAGAATGGAGCACAAATTACTGCCGACCTGTCTGATGTGCCTCTCCTCCCTATCAACCTCATTCCTGTGGTGAAGAACTCCATCAAGCTTCAGCTTAGCAGGCAGAAGCAGAGAATCACGTGAGTAGAAACCTTTCACCTCCCCCTGCCCCCCCTTCTCTTCCCTCCTAGTCTCCCCTGTTCTATGATAGACATCCTCACAGTGAGATTCAATGATGTCACCACAAGAGGGCAGTGAAGCCTTCTGCTAGTCTCTTCCTCAACTGTGGTGGAGCAATGGGTAAACTGTTCACTTGATGAAGATGCAAAACTGGTGCCAGATTAGAGTTAAAGGAGCATCTTTATTTTCCCGTCCTTTGCAAACGATTGGTTCTTAAAGCAATGTTCTACTTAGTTTTATCATGGGAGTTAGTTGGCACTTGACCACCATGAAAACCAAAATATAATCTACTCACCAAGATCGGATGCAGCTGGGACGAGTTTGTAGCGTTCAGATTTTTACTTCCCATTCATTTGAACGAGGCCATGAAAATATCCTGAAACGTTTAACACATTCGTGGACACACTGAAGAACAGATCCCACTGCTGTGACTTTCAACTGGCTGAGGATTCAGCGTTTTAGAATGTAATTTCACCAAATAGCAGTTTTGTCGATAGAAGAGAACATAGCAGAGGAATACCATTTACAAGAGATACTTCCTGTTTGGGAGACGGGATCTAATTGAATACTTGTTAAATGTCAGTTTTCAGGCTGTTTTCCAACCCTGACCCTTTCAGACTTCCACACATGAATGTTAAGTCAGGGCAAAAAGATCAGCTCTGAGCAAAATATAGGAATACAGCATTAAGGCCTGTAATGTGAGCGTAGCCTTGGTGAACAGAATAGCACTTAAATGTTAGTCTACCCATAGAGCAGTTCAGTCACATTATACGCTATGTAAAGAAAGCATCAAATTGTTCATGTATAGGAGGGAGCTGAACAGAAGTCAGCCCCTTGAGTGATTTGCAGTTTTTTTTTAGTTTGCTATTCCCTGCACACATTGCAAGGACTGCTGACCTTGGCTTATCATCACACTTCTACCACAGAAAACCAATCATCTTTCAATTTTCCAAAATCACAGCAACTTTTAACAGTCTAATAAAAGAACTTGTCATCAAGCAATTCATCACTTGACTTTTATCTGTATGGAATCCTAAAAAACACAGTAAACCCAAGTGTCTTGTTCTCAATAAATTAGGAAGAATGCTTTTAAATGTTTCGGTGACCTTTTTCAGTAATTTGTTAAGACTCTAATAAATGGCACAGAGCCACTGCTGCATCTCAAACAGCATTGGCAACATTGGTAATGTCTACCGGTCCTTTTAGCTGGGCGTTTTCTAAAAGGAGAAGAAATTCAAGGGGCCGTTTATATCAAACAATTTTATTGGACACCGATTTCTTGTTGTGTGAACAGACATTGACCAAAGACGAATAGCACTCAGTTTCAGAGTTCATGTGTTTTTCCTACCGTCTAGCAGAGTCGAACATTCAAAATTTGTGAACATGAACTCCCTTGCCAAGCCTGATAGCATAGAAGTAAGACTGGAACCAGTGTTTCAAGTTGTAAAACCTGGAGCTGCGATGTAGAAATTTAAGTGGAGACTGTGTTTGTTTATTTTAAAAGTCTAAATCGATCCTGTTTTCTGGCTATGGAGGGTTGTTCATATTCACGTCAACTGGACTGACTATGACCACTGCAATAAAGCAGGAACTCGAAACTCTTAAACTGAGTGCCTATAAATGATGGTTTCTGCAGTGTCATGACCTGAATTATATATGTCCTTCATATATTAGCTAATTTAAGTTACAGAAAAATACAGACGCATTTCAACAAAGAGAAATCATTTCCAGCCAAGTATTTATAAGATAACGGCTGGTAAACTGGTTCATTGTTACCGACACTAAACACAAGTTTGTTATCAGTCTCTTTAGAGTGCCAAATGTTGCTATTCGCTTAACATTTCCTCTTCCACTGTATCATACCTTGAACTTGGCCAGGATGTGTATTGACGAAAGGTGAAATCTAACTCTATACATTAGCTGCATTTGACAAAGCCACTGAGGTCTTCCAGGAACTTGATGTACTCTTGATGCTCCATGGCGGTGCTCAGCTCCATCAGCTCATCAGCAAAGGTGTTGTCGACCCCCCGGTCAGCCAGGAAGTCCATCAGGTGGTCGTACAGCGCCTGGAACACAATACCCCAATAAACTACGTTTCTATTTATATTTCTACATAATTATAAACGCTGTTGTTTGGCAAAGCAGACAGTTTTGCAGGAACGGTCGATAGTCAGCTGTATTCTTTAAAAAAAGCACTGAACATTTGAGAAATAAACTCAGCCAAGTAAATGTTCACAGTCCAAAAGGAGGGACTCCAGAACATATTCCCTTCACCAACGTGGACCAACCTAAAGGCCAAATGGTTCCCGTGTTTTCATACATGTTCAGTAGATCCGCAGCACGGCTTTTCTGCCTGAAATCTTACCCAGTCCAGAGAGTCTGTGTTGAGTGTGTAGCTGGTCTCCTTCCACTCTGCATCTCCCTCAGGCTGGAAACTGACCTCGCGAATGGCGAAGATGTCACTCTCCTCTTCTCCTTCACCGTGGCTCATCTAGAAAATGCAAATCCAACATTTCTGTTGAACTCGGGAGCATGGCTACCTGAGGTACTCTTTCTGTCGACAACATGGTAAATCTGGCAGGTTTACTTCTGAGCAACTGAATGTGGTCACCACTTACCTCATCTTCAGGATAATGGCAGTCAAACACCAAGGAATGTTTTGCGGCCTGTTTCGTTACTTCAACGACAAAGTTGGGTGTTGATACGATTTCTGGCTGCAGAGAGAAACTCAGTAAAATCAGTATTGATATAGACACAGAGTCATTTTAATGATTAATGTTTAAAGGACCTGGAAATTAAACTAAACAAAGCGACCATCATCACCATCTACTCTATCAACAGCTTTCATCCTTTCATTTTCTGTTGCATTTAAACTTCACTTCCCACCTCTAACGGAAAGAACTGAAATATTTCTCACTATTTCACACTGGCAAAGTCCCAAATCCCCCTCATCATAAATGAGTATCAGCACCTTGATGCTTCCATTTATAGCAGCGTGCTTTTTTCTGTTGTAGGTGAACAGAAATTTGTTAGCACAATTTGTAATACATTGATGCCTAAATCCTACAAAAAAACAAGTACATATAAGAACAGTTACCCCCAAAAAATCAATCCCAGTGCGGTTTTTCTCAAAAGTTAAAACAGTTGATTTTTGAGCTGGATTTACACTAGTTTATTTTAATGTTGGAATTCTAAACTAGATGAATTCCTACCTCCTAAAACGCTATGGACGCTCTGATCAACTGGCCACCAATCAGTATTGGGGTGCATTCACCCTAAAAAGGAGCTTGTCAGTCTGATGGCGATCATTCTACTCTGACATTAGGAGCTATTTGTAATAACTTGTGTGCAATAATCATGAGGCAGATTATTATTGCATTGCCTTCAATCTGCTAATATTAACAGATGTGACATTCTACCAGCTATCAGCAGTGGCGGAGCCAGACCATTTTTATAAGGGTGGCAAGGTTGAAACCATTACTCACATTGGGGTGGCAAATTTCTGTAGGCCAAATAGTCACTTTTTTAATCTTATCATTTGCTTATGCAGGCAACAGTGACTGCCATGTAGAAATACACCATGAGGACTTCATATATAATACGCTTTATGTACCCCTCAACAGGGGCGTTGTTAGGATTTCAGAACATCCGGGGCTCAGCCCAGAGGAAGTCAAAGAACTATAGTTCCCCCCAGGAGAATTTTTTGTTAAAATTTCAACACTAAAATGAATAAATCTGGTGTAATTTGACATGAACATACATGGGTGTAAATGAAGCAGCATAGTAAACTGTGTGAGCAGCTGTCTGTACAGGCCATCAGTGATACAGTATACTGTCTGTCTGTC
>OMOV01092971.1:0-12127 GCA_900312565.1 Beryx splendens
GCGTGCGTGCGTGTTGGGGGATGCCCTATTTCTCACTTTCTCTTTATTCCCCATTCATCTCAAATCTCCTTGGCTCACAATCTCTATCCCTTGCTCTCAAACACACTTACACTTAGGGATGCAAACACACACACGGACAGACGCTTCTCCTCTTCCCTTCCCTGCCATGTGCTGTTCCTTTCATCTCTGGCCTCTCCTGTTTATGCTGGGACAATGTCCGATAGGTAGTGTGGGAGAAAAACCTTCAGCCGGGCCAGATGTCTTCAGGTTCTCTGCCACACTTTAAGTCTTCTTCAGTTAAATAATACAAACTGTTTCAATCGAGTTCAATATGATATAGGTTCACTGAAAAATCACACAGAATACAACAAACCGAGCTGGTCCATGGAGCAACTGAGATCGCTTCGTATCTTTATTTATCCATTCTCTACGCCCCACCTGTTGTTCAAACAGTGTAAATCAAAAACTTAACTGAACTAATGGAGCCAGCATCGGTACATCTCGAAATTACACAACTCATCAAAGGTTACAAGGTGTGAATGAATCCGATATGATGTGTGAATGTGAAGAGTCTTTGTGTCTATACCAGTCTGAGGAATGTCTTTTCCCTGTGGCATTGATCAATGCCCCCGTGCCACCTACTGGTCCTCAAAACACCAGGCATCAGCAGTGCCGGACCAGAGTGACAGGTAACTGGTCGTTGCATATCCTCTTCACATTGTTGTGGCATATCCTCTTCGTTGTTTCAGACCCCGGTGAACATGTGCTCAGATCCCCAAGCTGGCAACCGCTCCGGCTTGTTTAACAGGGCTGGCAGTGTGTTCGTCCAGATGATGTTTTCCCCTACCATAGGGGTTGATAACAGCAACCTTTCTCCACACAGTGGTCACAACTTGGTGTCCAATAAAGCAGTTAGGGTCTGCGCACATGGGATCGGAGAAACTCAAGTATTGTAGCGCTCTTTGTCGTCTGAGTGAGTAGTGGTTGAGTTGCTGGTGCTGTAGGTGTGTTAGGGGAGCATGCAGTGATTGTTTTATCAACACGCCATGTTTTTGTAAATATCGCCCACAGGCGACCTATGTGTTATCGGTAAGGCTAAGTACTCGTCCTTTTCCCATGTACCTAATTCGTCATTTAGGAGGATTTCTTCTGGGAGGTCACCCAAGCTATAAGGGTCATCAATCCAGTAAATGTCTTTGTCTATTGTTACCTCCATGCTTACTGTTTTACCTACTCACTATGTGGCCTGTTGCCCAAACTATCCTGAAGTGGAATGAACATTTCGTGGGTGGTTCTTAAAACACTGTCCCCACTTTAAGCCTGATTTTACCACTCAGCCTTGGTTTCTACGTATAAGCAGATAGCCTGATCTATGTCGAGGGATTCACTCTCCTCAGCCTCTACTCCGTTACCTTTTGTTACTAGTGCATGCTGTCCAGCTATAGAGGTCATCATTCGTCCAATCATTGATTTGATCAATGGGATTGGACAACATAGCATCAGCAGCAATAACACTAGCCCCAGAACTGTAGGCCCGAGGTCAATACTGCTCTCCATGAAATGGATGCCAACCAGTCCCACCATGATGCTCCTCCCTGCGTGTTTTTTACATGCTCATCTCTTAAGGCTTTTAGCTTATTCAACGCTTTTATTATATTTCCTTCCTTCCCAGTGTACATCAGAATCACTGAGCAACACTCAGCCCCAATGCACGTACATACTCCCTGTTCTTCTGCCAACAATGTAGCCTATCTAAGATGAACCTGTTCTGCAACGCCATTGTGGACGTGGCATGTAGTTGTTCCTGAGCAAGACTCAATGTCTCTATCGTATAATTAATGAATCACTGTTGGCTATACCACACATAGTTAATCCACTGACCGTTTCTTGCTGGAAAGAAGTGAGGATTGAAAAGTAAACTCACATCAGACATAACCTTGTGTTCATCTGGTATTCCCATTGGCCCAAAAAAGCCTACCTGCACATCTTTATCTTCTTCCCAGGTTGTTCTTTTTACCCTAATGGGCTCTTCGGGGATTTCCATCACTGTTAAACTACTCGTTAACACTACTGGTGCACATGTTCCGGTCCACCCTGGTTTCAGTGTGTCATGGATCTGCATGTCTTCTCCACAATACCAGAACACATCAGCTAGAGAAAGCGTACCATCGTAATAATCTGGTAATGCAAACCCTCTATGGATTACCGTCCCGTTAAATGCTTTATACCAAGGTACATATGCACCACCACCAATCACTTCCTTCCATCACTTTATCTTCATGTCAGTTCTGGTATCACACCTGCGATCGCTGAACTGGTTGGAACATTGTAAATGTGCCTGGTTTTTGTCTCTCACTAAGCAGAACGGGAATGTTATGTCCTTCGGTACTACAACCACCGGAGGTATAAATGAATTTTCACTCCCCATTGTCATTTGAAAATCTTGGCAATTTTGGAAAACATGGGTTGAGCACTGCTGTGCATTGTGTTTGAACATGGAGTATACTCTACAAGCAAAATAGCACTTTCTCCCTTCTTTCGGGTCCTCGTTGCACTGGTCTGGTGTGTACGGTAACAGCCTTACTTGAGGTACACTGTGTGCATTGTAACACGTTATGCATGTCTCCTGACTTGTTTGTTCAGCTGTAAATCTCATCCACTCATAAAACAAATTCTGTCCTCGCAGTGTGAGTCCTTTGCCTGCTGTTACAAAAGGTAACACAGAGCCTTTGTCTTGGAATTGAGCTAACTGTCGCCTTGTTCTCTTTTTACTGTCTGTCGGCCATATTTCCATCAACCTCTGCGCTCTCTGTTCGTCCATGAATACTCCTGAATTGATGTTCACACAGTGATCTGTTAAGCATTTGATTGTCACACTAACATGTCCTTTCCCTCCACACCTTCTATGTGACGGCAAGCCGTGAATATCTTCCCGGCCTGGTATCTTGATAGTCACTCGATCATGGCTAGTTGGTCTGTCATAAGTCAGTGTTAGGTCCTGGCCTAGAGGCAGTTGTTCTTGAGAAGCTGCCACAACCCCTGCAGCTAATGCACAGTTTGCTATCTGTTTGCCAGCTCTGCTCTGCCTCACTTCTGACATTGACTGAAATGGATTCCAACATTGTCTGTGCTCCTACACCACCTACTGCCCGTAATAAAAACATCATCAGTTCCAGCAAACGTCTCATGAGCCCTGGTTGCGAGCCTTTCACCTTTGGTCTCTTTGCTCGTCCTATTGTTCTCCAGGCTTCTGCTTGCTGCTCTGCTTCTTGGTTCCCTTTGTTTTGAGGAACCATACTCTCTTCATTTTGGCTTTCCTCTACCCTTTGCAAATAGTCTCTAATCTCTTCCGGTGTTCTTGCCGGTCGTTGGCCCTACAGCAGTGATTTTGGTTAAACCACACAGTTTTACCTTCAACTTTAAGTGCTGTTGGTGTTGACAAGACCACTTTGTATGGTGCTTCCCTTCTGGGCTCGTTCCACCTTCTTTTGAAGACTTTGACGTGCACCCACTCTCCGGGCTGTATCTTTTTCAGATCTTCTGGAATGTTGGATGTTCTTCCCTCTGTGGCACCTTTGACCTGTTGGAAAATGGCTTTGTGTAACAGTTAGGTGTCGCACATAGTTAGCCAAATCTGTTTCAAGTTGCTCAAGTGGAGGACCATTGTATGGCCCTCTGAGGTAGTTGACTGGCATGGGTCGACCCGTAAGCATTTCATGATGCGGTGTTAGATGCGTGTTGGTTAGTTGTTGTTAGTTTGCATTCTCATGCTCATTAGTGCTAGTGGTAAAGCAACCACCCACTTAATTTAGCTATCAGCACATATTTAGGCTATTTTCACCTTCAGACTGCCGTTAGCTCTTTCATCACCATCATTAACTGACATTTGTGACTTGTTGTTTGATTGCACCCCTTTTTACCCAGACACTGCTCATATATCCCGGCTGCTGCCTGAGCTTGAATGAGTGAAGATACATCGGCTGTGGGACCGTGTTCTTCAGCTAGTGTAACCCCCATAATCTTTGGACCTATTGCAACCTTTTTAGCCAGTTCATCTGCAAAATTATTGCGTTTTGCTACAAGGGTGTTTGTTTTTTGATGAGCCGGACATTTAATGATCGCCAATGCCTTAAGCAATTGCATGGCTGCCAGTAATTGTGAGATTGCCGACCCACGTGTGATGGGAGTACCATCTGCTCGTCGAAATCCCCTTTGTTTCCATATATTGCCATAAATATGACGAACACTATAGGCATACGCAGAGTCAGTATAGATGTTAACATGCCGTCCTGCTGCCAATTTACAGGCCGCAGTCAGAGCTTTTATTTCTGCCAATTGTGCTGAACAGGGTTGATCAATTCCGTGTACTTGGACCTGTGAGAATGTTTGTCCATTGCTGTCAAGTTGCACGATTCCGTACCCTGCATGGTTTCCTGTCTCATCTCTAAAGCATGAACCGTCTACGAACAGAGTAAGTTGTGCCTCTATTGGTTCATTGTGCATGTCTGGTTGAGATTTCAGGAAAGACTCAGTCTGTTTTGTGCAGTCGTGGGGCGTGCCTTCAATGGGTAACACCATCTTGGTGGCTGGATTGATAGTCGTGCACCTTTGTATGTTAAGCTCAGGTGCTGCCAAAATAACTTCATAACCTGTTTTCCTGGCCTGATTCAGGACAAATCTAGGACTCATCAGCAAGGCATGTATCTGATGGGATGTAACGTCACAGGATGTCCCATGGTCGGAGTTGAAGCTTTCTGATAGGCAAATGCTGCAGCTGCCAGCCCTTGGTAGCAAGGTGGCAGAGCTTGTTCTACAGCATCCAATTTAGTGCTATAGTAGGCTAATGGTTGTTTGCCTGTAGGGGTGTCTTGCATCAGCACTGCGCTAGCATACCCTGCTCGTTCAGCTGCGTACAGCTGGAATGGCTTACCATAGTCTGGAGAGCCCAAAGCTGGTGCTGTCTGCAAGTCTCCTTTCATGGCCCGAAAAGCTCCTTCAGCTTCTTCGGTCCATTGCAACTGAGCAGAGTTATCTCTCTGGCCCGCTGCCTTGATCAGTGCTCTGAGGGGTGCAGTTTTTAGAGCATAATCACAGATCCATTGTCTGCTGTACCCCGCCATGCCCAGGAAGGAGAGCATTTGAGTTACTCTTTGTGGTTTAGGAGCCTTGGTTATGGCTTCTACTTGAGCGGGAGCAATGGATCTTTTCTCACCACTCAGCTTCCTGCCCAAGTATTCAACTTCCTGTTGGCACAACTGCAATTTATCTTTGCTGACCTAATGACCTCCCTGTGCTAGGGCAGCTAGTGAGTCTTTCTCGCACCGTTCCCTAGAGGGACTGCAAATGAGTAGGTCCTCTACATATTGAATCAGTGGGCTATCCATATCAAGATGTTTCAAGTCCTCAGACAACACTCTGTTAAACACTGATGGACTTTCTCAATATCCCTGAGGCATTCTGGTGTATGTATACTGCTGTCCTTGGTATGTGAATGCAGAAAGGTATTGGGAAGACGGATGTAGGGGAACACTGAAAAATGCCGAACATCACTGACTGTGTACCATTTGGTACCTGGCGGAATGTTGGACAGCAATGTATGTGGATCTGGTACCACTGGTGTATTCACCACTGCATTGACTATGCGCAAATCATGCACCAGTCTGTAATCATCAGTGTGGTTTCTTGATTGGAAAGATTGGTGAGTTGCATGGACTTTGAGTCTTTACCAACACGCCGGCTTGCAATAGACCTTCTATTGTGGGCCTTATTCCTGCCATTGCCTGCGCTGTGAGAGGATGTTGTCTTGAGCTCCAGGTCTCAATGTAATCTTTACAGGTTGTGCTGATTTTACTAGCCCTACATCTGTTTTGTGTTTTGACCACAGGTAGTCTGGTATTTGTTGCAGTAAATCTGTCTGCTCTGCACTACAGGGCATCTGTGTTATTGGCCTATCATCTAGCCGCACTCTTTCAGCCATTCCCTGAACTCCTGTTTTGTTTGTGATCCTGATGAACTGTCTGTCTGGCAAAATGTGGATGTGAGGATTATCTGTTGGTGTCCATTCTAGCACTTGTAGTGCTTGTTTCACCATTGGCCCCAAATCATGTGATTCGTGCCCTTTTTCAATCGACAGAGTCTGTGACTTGGAACCATCGAGATAACTGTTCGGGTAGTTTGACAGCTTCTGCTGCCCCTTGCAGTCCCACACAGATGTCTTCTGCAATTAGGTGAAACTGTTGCAACCTTTATCTCACAGAAATACGTGAAATGGCCACGACCTGTTAACACCGCATTACGTGGTGGTGGCACATAATGTGTTAAAATTACGTGGTCCCAGCACGATACCTTTATGTGAAGGAGACACGACAATAGACAGGAAGTATTGTGACATTGAAATAGCACGGTGGAAAGTAAGGGCATTGTGGTCGGGGTGGCAGACGGGCATATACGTTTGCCTTCGATGCCGACGACCGGGGTTCGATCCCCAGCGTTTTCAAACTACATTTCACCGGTGTTTACATTTTTAACGAAAGTTTTTCTTATGTAACCCTGACCAAACCCTAATCTTAACCAAGTTGTTTTAGTTGCCTAACCCTAAACCTAACCTTAACCTAACCCTAACCTTAACCTAACCCTAACCAAGTTGTTTTAGTTCCCTAACCATAACCGTAACAACCAACCTTTGGGACGTTTTCAAATTGTGGTGGAGGAACGTATTTAATTTCGTGGTGGAGGAACCACATAATGCGGTATTAACAGGTCGTGGTCATTTCACGTATTTTTGTGAGATCATGTTGAACTGTAGTCTGTTTATGAGCTCATCCCAGCATTCCTCATAGTCTCTGTCCGTTTGTCTCTCATCAAACTTCAAGGTGCAGTGTAGAGGGAGTGTTATGCATCTGGGTTCGTTCAACTGAGATTGTATCCATGGTTTCCACAGTTCCCATTGGTGTTTCAGCTTTGAGTTTAGTGGTGTCCGACGTATCCAATACACCACTGGATACACCATTGGTTGGAGTACATTTTGCTGTTGTTCCTCCATCAGTGGCAGCATTATTTCTGTTATCATCGGGTGAGTCTGGAAAACTGACATGGATTCCATCCTGTGTACATACTATGTTGGTATTTAATGAGCATAGTATCTCTCTCCCCATAAAGTTGACAGGGGTGTATGCTGAATAGAGTAACGGTGCGATTACCGTCTTTCCACCAATTAGCATAGGTAGAGGCTCTGTGAGGGGTATTACTTGACGTTTCCCAGAGACAGTCTTGATTGATGGCTGTGAGAGAGGGAGATTAGAGCCTTCTTTTCCAAAGCAGGAGTATGTTGCACCGGTGTCCACCATAAAGTCATGTTCTCGTTTGTTGATGATCACCGGTATGGTGGGTTCCTGATTGGGATGTGTTGCAATGACAGGCAGCATCCCCTCCCCCTCTGGCTCCTCTGGGCACCCCTATTGTTGCCAGTCCATTGCTGGACCTGTCCAGGGATTTAGTGGACAGTCTCTGCGCCTGTGACCCACTTGGTCACATCCCCAACACACATTGTCATTGGGCAGTCCAGGGTTTTGCCTCTGCCCATTGGGTAGTCCAGGGCCTTGGGGTTGTCTTTGCTGATTGGGTGGTGGTCGACTGTAGTGGCCGGACTGTGGTCTGCCTCTCCAGACCCCTTTGTGGCCTTGGTCTCCTCTTGCCATAGACTGTCCACGCCCTTGTTGTGGCCTATAATTACCTCCTGGTTGATTGACATGCAGGTGGACAGGTGGCAGTTCTGTTGATTGCCGACTGGTCCTACTGGCTGCGGGGGCGCTGTTGTTACCACTGGCGCCTGCACTTGCACTGGGGTCTGAGTTTGTCTTTTTCTTTTTTCTATTTGCCCGCCAGTTCTCCCAGCTGCAGCTGGGTGAGTTTGTTTGTCAGTTGTCTGGCTTGTTCTTCTTGCTTTCTTTTTTCTTTTCTGTGTTGGTCCACATGATGAACAACATGTTCAGTGAACATCTCCCACTCCATCTTCATCAGCTCTACTACGTCATCTAGACGTTTTTGTACCTCTGATGGCATACTTTTCTCACCATCATCTTGAAAAAGTTCTCTACTTCCTGTTTCTTCTTTCCAGCTGCGTTGGAATGTGCGCAGGAATTTAGATGGGCAGTCATCATCTTTCAGCATCTCACCTTCCAGCTTTGTTGGGTCCATCTTTTCTGGATATTGTTTTCTGACTTGTTCCCATACTTGTGAACGACGTCCTCCGAAACCAACATGGTCAGCTGTGTTTCCCTTGACTACCGTGCTCAGGCCTGCTGCTGTGAATATGTCTTCTGTGACATGTTTGTCCGCCAGGTGCATCAGCAGGGCCTTTACATCCCCCAAAGCCAGCCCGATGCCTGCCGTACTTTCTTCCACGGCGATGATCCACTTGTTGGCTCCTTCTGTGAGTTCTGGCAATCTTCCAGCCAGGCCCACCATGTCCATGAATGACCATGGCACATACTGAGTACCACCTGACTTTATCAGCAATGGGGGCGTGCACATGTGTCTCACCACTCCACTCGTCCCTTCCGTCTTGTTCCTCTGCAGGTGTGGCTTCCTGTTGATCCTGCACCGCTCGTGTGTGGCTTTTCAACTTCATACGACCTTCCTCTCCTTCACTCATTTCTCTCAGTCTTGATTGCCGTTCCTGCTGCTCTCTTTGTTGCTCCTGGATCGCCCAATGTGATTCTTTCAGTACTTTTTGTGTTCTTTTTGCACTTTCCTCAATCATCTGTCTCGATCTCTCCATAATTTCTTTTCTCCTTTCTTCTCTCTTCCCTTCTTCCAGCCACTTTGTCATTCTCTAGCCACAACTCCCCATGTACCCTTCTCATCTGTCCTCCTGTGTTTACCCCTTACACTTCCTTCCCTGCCCTCGTGATCACTTTCTGATTCCTCCTCATATTCACTGACACTTTTTTTCCACCTTGGATTCAGCCCATTCCATTCTGGGTGTTGATGTAGCATAGTTCTTCTGTTGGCGACCTTTCGCTCTGCTGCCACCTGCTGACTCCGCCACTTTCTGATAGTGTCTTCAATCCTCCTTCTCAAATACATCACATGCACCTAGGCCGCTGTTTGCTGCCTGATCCAACAACTCCCTTTAGTTTACTAGGGGCTTTTCTGGTTTGTGTCCTTTGTGCTGACCTCTTTCAGCCACTAAGGGCTTTTCCTGTCTGTGTTCCCTGTGCTGATCTTTACCTGTCACACGATTGTGATTTTCATTTCTCCCTTCATTTCTTTTTTTTTTTTAAAAGAATTTATTTTTTGACATTTTATGCTTTATTGAGAGTGAGACAGTGAGAGAGAGACAGGAAGGTATGAGAGAGAGAGAGAGAGGGGGGGGGACATGCAGCAAATGACTGCGGGCTGGATTCGAACCCGGGTCGTTGCGTGAGCTACCGGGGCGCCCCTCCCTTCATTTCTATCATTTCTTCTCCATCACTATTCTCATCTGAGCTCGCTGCCTGGGTGACTGGATGCTGGCCCACCCTAAATGGATTTCTATCCCCTGGACATGGTGGTGGGTCAGCTGTCGGTCCTATTGGTATGTCACTGAACTCTAGCTTTCTCTTGTCTCCTTTTTCCACCATTTCCTTATTTCCCTCAGTTTCCTTATCAACTGTTGGTAGGTTGTGCCTTCATGCACAAACCATCCTAACACTTCTTTTTCCTACTGCCTTTTCCCTACTCGCTTGTCACTAGTGTCTGAGGCTTTGTGATATTTGATACTAGCCTCTACTTCATCACAGCAGGCAATGTCAAAGGTGCCCTCTACTGGCCATTGTTTGCTTGTGGCTGTCCTTTTGTTCCATATTTTCATGCACTTCAGAATTTGCTTTTTATACTCTGGATGTCTCTTGATTATAAATTTGACTGGGGTGGTGCCCCCCTTGTCAGCATTCTTCTTTCCCATTTTTCCCCAATTCCTGCTCCCATCCTGCCTAACAGAACTCTGTGTTCTCGTCTGACTCTTTGATTCTAATAAGGACAATTATCTTACTTGCTGCTATTGTAGTTTTTTATTTATATTTTCCTCTTGAATCAAAATCTAGTGTTAATCCTTCTGAGCCATTTTTTTCTGACCTAATAATATCACCTCCCTTGCCTAGAGACTGTAGTAAGACACAGTCGAGGGTTAGCTAGTAGTCTCTCTTCTCTGACTGTAGCAAAGCCCTCTGGTGCCTAAAAAGGAAAACGGAAAAAAATGGGTTGAGTAGAAGAGTTGCTGTCCCTTCTGGGTCATGGCCAAGTTGCTACCCTCTCTGATATACAGTTCCAGCTTTCCACAGTTGCTGTAGAAATGGCACCCACAAGACATCTGAGGAACCCCCCCCCAAAAAAAAAACAGCCTGGACCTGCTACAGAGTAACTCCCTTGGCAGTCTGCCAAAGCTTCAGACCAGTCAGCCTTGAGTCTCGACTACACGCCTCAGCCCTTTAAAAAAAAAAAAAGTAAAATCACCCAAGCCAGAAGTGCGTTCTTATTCCTTGAGTTAAAAAAAAAAAAAATCTTCCATCTAATTTGGAACATCCACCATATTACGGCCGCCGACAACAGCACAAATATTACTACAAACATGCATAAAAATATCTTGATACCTATAATTATCTGTTGTTTTATTCTGATTTCTTCTTCTCCCTTACGCATGTAGTTGGCTAGAAATGATAATATAACTTTTTCCTTTTGCAATGCGGGCACACTGCTCCCACCAATAGAGCTACACACCGTTTATATCTCTCTTCTGAAAGTGGTTCAAATGGTGTTGTCGGTATCTTATTAGTGTGAAAGGAAAGTTTATTAGGGTAACCGCCTTTCAGCTGAATCAGTTCCTTCTCAGCTCGGTTGCTATGTGTTTTCCACACAATAAAATGTCCTACCCAGATTTTTATCACGTCTATCATCTTGTCAGTCGTGCCTGTGCCTCTTTTTTTCCTTTCCTGTGCTCTTTCCAACACCCCCTCAATGTCCAATATCACTCTAACACTTATTTTTTCTATTTGAATCCCCTTTACCTTTATACTCCTCTCTATCTTGCATTGTGATTTGTGTACTATTACTCCATATCGTACCAGGCGCCTCCTGCCACACACCCAACTCGTCACTTGACTCAACACATACGACTTCTCACTCATTCACACAATTATTGCTAGCACATTCACACTATCTGGCCAGTGGTCGCCGTCCTTTTCGGCTCCTTAGTGACGCTTTAGTTGTCATCCCGAAGGCATCTTCACAACTGTTTATTGGGTTGCCATCCTAATTGGCTCCTTAGCAAACCCTTATGACTACCTACCCGTGCAGATCTTCTGTCAATCTAATCTCTAGATTTAAAGAAGCGGTATCCACAGGAGTCTATTTACTCTATGCCTGCCCGTTCAGACCTCACACTGTAGTATCCCGTACACAGTGCGAGTGGTAGCCACAGGACTTTATTCTCATTCAATCAGTATTCATCAACCATGCATTGATTAAAACATGCACATTCACATTGAAGTCTGTTTTTATGTTCTTAGGTTCTTTAGAGGAGAGGCTACGTACTGTCCGTGACCCGGGCGAACACACTGCGCTCAGATTCAACCAGTATTAGCAGATTTTAGTAAATAGGCTCTGCTTACCTTTTGTTGTCTGTACTCCTTTTCCAACAGTTAATGGTGTCTTCCATCTGCCATCCTCGGTCTCACACTCCTGCGCTTCTCATATCACATTCTTCCGTTGAGATACCATTGTTGTCTACCCTGTTGCTATGTCAACAAAAAATAACAACTTTAATAGCTGAGTACAAGCCTCTACATGTTACCAGATTCATATATACTGGATATCACACTAATCATTCATTTCATTTAGCAGCTTCATATATTGGATTAAAATTTCCCACAGTAGCTGGAATCTGTGACCAGCACATCAGTTGCCTATGGCGCTGTGTGTGTGTGTGTGTGTGTGTGTGTGTGTGTGTGTGTGTGTGTGTGTGTGTGTGTGTATACGGAGTGTGGGGAGATAAAAGAGTTTTGTAACGGCACAAACACAAATATCACACGAGGTATAACACACTCTCCACATATAAATACAGAGTTATTATCTGTAGAGTGATTTCTCA
>OMOV01092974.1:0-10220 GCA_900312565.1 Beryx splendens
TGTGTGTGTGTGTGTGTGTGTGTGTGTGTGTGTGTGTGTGTGTGTGCGCGTGTGTGTGTGCGCGCGCGCGTGTGTGCGCACGCGTGCGTGTGTGTGTGTGGTATGTGTAAGTGCACCTGACTTAAGAGTGGCAGAGCAGAGGAGTGGCAAATCGATTGGGTTTCCTCTGCAGTGCTAAATCACCTCAGCCCTCAACACTTTACTCCCTGCTTACTTCAGAGGTGTCAGTGCTTTGCTGCCTGCATACCAACTAGACACTGAGGCACAGCCTTTCTTACCACTGGCTCTCTTTCACCACTCCCTCACAGCCAGCCTGACAATCACATGTCAGTAACACCGGGCATTATGGGCTCAAATCGTGTCCTTGCATGTCACCATGTAAATCACTGGTCCAAATAATGAGAGGTTTTACTGTCACAAGGCAGAAGCCCACTGTTGCCTGGAAACACTGGCTGGGTAACTGTAACACTAACTGGTACGTTAAACCTAGAGTAAGACTAGTGTTTCACAGGAATACGTAATAGACTGACCCTTTAAGAACATGTACGACCCTATACTGTAGCTAATTAAGCTTCCTTTTCTCAATCCTCTGGCGAGTTAGACTCTGCCCTGTAGCTCCCTTGGCCTGAGCTACTGCTTTTAAATTTGTGTTCTCTGGGGGGATGAATTTTGCATATTTTTGTGTAGGACTGTCAAATGACAGGGTCTTAAACTATAAAATTGCTCAGCTTAATTCAGTCTGTTTTAAATTGAAGGTACTTGTGAAGGCTTTGACAACATAGCAACCAGCAGCCTCATATGAAATTTAAATTTACCAAACAAAAAGCCCTTTAATGTTAATCCTGAGAATAATTTAGAGTGTTATTAAGTGTTATTATGGTGACCCGCATTTGGGTCCTGGCCATACTTTGCAAAATAAAACCCTTTTCATGTTGCAGCAATAAAACGGGGATAAAATCTACTTCTTACTGCCTCTTTGCTGACTGGCGACCTTTCGCTGGTCCTCATGTGAACTTTGACCCATCCAAGGGTTCATAGCTTGTAGCGCCAGTGACGGGTTGTCAGTATTTATAGGGTGTGAGTCCAACTGACCGTGTGTGTAGCCGGTGGACATGCTTTTCACTATAGTCTAACAGCTGCTGGCGTAGGCCAGAGCCAGTTAGCTGAATGTGCTGAGTCACTCTCATCTGTAGTGTAGAAGATGCCCTCATTACTCCACTACAAAGAAGCTATGCTAAAATACATTCCTCCAAAGCTGTTTGATCTCTTTGAGCTCTCACGGAAGAGTCTGGTGGTTATTTATACATGTCAGTAAATATTTTTACTGGAGCCACTTTGATGCAACAGACTATTAGGAATCAGTAATGACGACAAAGATTTTGTTCAGTCCTACAGCTTAAACTTTGAAGAGAAAACATTTGGACTAAGTCATAAATGACATCCTTCCTTACTGCTAGACTTTGCAGGAGGATTAGTTTGCTCGACTGTTGGATATTGGCTAGAGGTATTGCATTGCAGCTAAATTTAGCAGTCTCAAAACTCACAGAAAACAGTGTGAGGTGATAGTTCTAGTTTCTCACTTTCCCGGGATGGTTTTTTGTGGTTGGTTAGATTGTTGTGCACAACTCTCACTCATATTGATCTCACTTTAGTTTTGGGCATCTGGAAAGCAGGCCCTCATTTATTGAGCTGCTAAGGTGGTTTCTGGGTCATGCCGTCTTACCTCACCAAGCAGTGTGGATGATCCTTTTTCCTTATCAACAAAGTCAGTCACACTCCAGATACTTCAACACATCACACACACTCAGCATCACACATGTCAGCCTTCACAGATCACATCACTTCTCAGATCATGCGCGACACAGGCGTTACTCCCTGAGAGAGACAAAGAGAGAGGTGGGAAAGAGGGTGTAGAGTAGAAGATGAGGGGGTAATGAGAAGGAAAGGAGCACTAGTCAGAGAATTCAGAGAATGAGAGCCTGTGGGATGGGGGAGATCAATGGGAAAAACCTAGGATGAATTCATTTGCGGTACAATATACATGGATGACAGCCATCACATGACATTGTGTGCCATAATGAGGATAGACGTCGATGGGGGTCCTCCACTGTGACATGTGATGGAGGATAGCTAGGCTGGTCATTAAAGAACCTCTCCTGTCAACGATAGCAGCCCTATAGACCTATCATCTGTCACATACACTGTATGTACCTGCTGCTTTGAGCTCAAAGTCTGCCCCTGTGTCACTGTGTCACTGTGCATCTCATCCACATGCACATTCTAGCAAAAAATATGGGAATTACCATCTCCTATGACGTATATCTGCTGATGTTCAAAAAGCATGTGAAATCTGCCGTGAAAGGCTTTCTTCCCCCACCACCAATGGGAAAAAATGATTGTTCTTTGTACTGATGGTTTGAGAATCTTTAGTTTATAGGAAATGGCTAGTGCTGTTTGAGAGTGACCTACATATGTTTGGATTTTTGTAGGATCTAATGAGAATGGATGTGGGTGTTTCTTCAATCTCTTCCTGCAGACAAGCATCGTTAGCCAGCTGCTGAGGCACCGAGCCAACCCTACTCTCTTGAACTGCAACCAAGACAAACCCTCAGGTAACACATTTAGGCATTCACACATGCACATGCACACGCACACACACACACACAGACACACATACACACGCACATGCACACATGCACACACCAAGCATGTGGTAATGAAGCAGAAAAATGGATTTTAACTTGCTCATCTGAGCTTTTTCAACTGCGTCAGTAATCACTGTGATAATGTGAAATACACACACACAAACACACACACAAACACACAAACATACACAAACTCACAATACACAGTAAATAAGGCTCATTCATGACCACTGGCTCTGGTGAGTCTATCTGTGCACATCTGTGTGTATCTGTGAGCTTTAGCCTCCTGAGAGAAAACTCATTCATTAATGAAAGATAACATTAACACTTTACACATGCCTGTACACACATACCTGCACATGTGCACAGATTAAATTTGGGGTGTTAGCGATAATCATAAGGGGCTGATGTGATTAATTTCCTAATGGGCATGAAGGTAGAATATCATTAGCCAAGAGCATTATTGTTTCTTCATTTCAGGAAGCATACAAGACCACTAGAGCATGTCTGAGTTAACACAGTGCGCCCCTGATTCATTAACTGTGGTGGGGTGGGTGTGTGTGTACCAGAGGTTCCTGTTTTGGACTGGCACGAACCAGTTCAGTAAAGAGATAAATAAATAGATGAGATTATTTGCAAAATGATATATCCACCATGTGATAAAATTATGGGTCACCTTAAGACATTTGTTTCCAGAACAGTTTTTGAGGATATACTCCTGTGTTTTTGAAATATTAACTAGTGAATTGAAGGAGCGAAATCTTTCCATAATGGATGTGCTGTGTATTGGAATAAAGCCCTTCAAATAGTCTGTATTTTAGCAACACAATTCGAAAACCGAACCATGACAAAGCCTCCCGTGTAGTGTGGAAGACTCCTGTTGAATGCTAAATAAGCGCTGCATGATCATCGCAGCTCTATGCACTCTGTCTCTCGTCTGGTAACGATGAAAGCTTTCGTAGAGAAGGGCTTTGCCTGCTCCCTCCAGCCTCTCCACTGTGGAGTAGGATGTGGTGGCTGCCTCTCCCAAGCATCCGCTCCCATGGCTTGATCACACCTCTTGACTACCTCACTAATCAATAGCCCATTCTAGGATGTAGGCTTAACTCAGGGAAGACTGAGACTCCACCTAGAGACTGTCGGGACAATCCCCCTCTTTTTCACTTAGAACCCCCCTTCAACAGGCGCATGAGGAGAGAAGCAGAGAGAGAGAGAGAGAGAGAGAGAGAGAGAGAGAGATGGGAGTCTGGGGGGTTGTCAGTCACATAGAAATAAAAGACAGGATAAAGCCATTCCCCTCCCCTGTGCCCTGTTAGACCTCATTACAGGCAGGGGGGATCTTAACTCCCCGTGTCTCTTAAGTACAGTTGGATCGATCCACAGTGGGGTTCACATTCTGCTGGGTGCGGGCTCATCCATACAGATTTTGAGGGGGGCTGACAGGGGCAATAGAAAGGAGAACAGAGGGATGCATCTGGCTGTGTTTGAGAGTTCAGAGGCTTAGAGTATTATGCTCTGTAGCTAACAACAGTATTGCCCTTTGACTGTCTTCTAATCAATGTTTTTACACCTCAAAGAGATAAAGGTGGGAATCTGCAGAGACTTCACAGTGTAAAATCATTTTTAAGAACATTAATGCCTCCCAAACCCCCTACATGCTTTGGTACCTGCCATGTGTGTTGGAGCTTGACTGATACCTCAGGCTCTAGGAGTCATCTCACTTCTTCTTTTTTTCTTTTTGCTATGATACTGATATTTTACAGTGAGCTTGTAAAGACCGTGGCTTAGACAAGAACAGATTTTTAGAAGTCTAGAATAGACTTTAGACTTTACAACTGGGAACACTCACTTTCAAGAGGTCTAATGCAATGCAATGCAATAATAGGATTACAGATGGAATTTTGTCCTTCAAATGTTGCCAGAAACACATTGGTGAATCAATTTTAGAGCTTCAAATTTTTTATTTTAAATTGGGAGATATATAACAACATTTTGAAGATTTTGAAGATTTGTTCAATGTAAAATTCCTTTTTTGTTAATTTCATTGGTCTGATTGGCTCCATCTTGTGTGTCATGTCACCAGACATTGCTGCTTCAGAGCCCATAGTTGACATGCTGCTGAAGGCAGAAGAAAGCTGGCTCCAGAGACTGAAGGACCCCTCTGCTCCTCTGCCCTCCACCGACCAGCGCTACGATGGGGGATCACATGACCTCAACACCCCTGTCAAGAACCTGTGAGTGTAGAATTTCTCAACTATTGTCTTATGGTTACTCCACTGAGAGCTTGTAAATCGCAATACCCCGTTCCACTTTCCTTGTCTATTCACTTCACCCTCCATCTCACCCAAATCTATTTCCGTTCCCTCCATCCCTTTCTCTTTTCCTTGCCTCCCCCCACTGACCGTACAGGAACCCCCTGGGTCTCCCCATCTCTAAGCGGGACAGCCTGCTGGAGAAGTGTGCCATGTTCCGAGATGCAGGTGGGGCACTGAGCCGGCAGCCCTCCCAGGACAACGGCCTGGATGGGCCCTTCAGCTCTGGAGCCAGCAAACTGGAACAGGTAACTCCTCTGTCTACAATATCCACAGCACAAACAACGCACTTCACAGATAAACAAGTGGGTCACACAGAAAAAGATTTCACAGATGTCAGAGTTTCTATTTGGAATTTGTAATGCGATGAGAGGAACAATCAAGTATGTACTTGCCTGGTAGCAGCAAAATGTACTAGATCAGTGATCCAACTGGAGAAATCAGCTGGTGAAGTGTTTAGTTGGAGTGAAAACCAGAAGACTCCTGGCTGATGGCGCATGGTTGGATGCCACTGTTCCAGACTGTAGTTCTAAATCTAACTCTTACATAACATAAGCATCCACCTTTATTATGTAAAATACTCACTGGGCCACAGTTGCAGATCTTTGCGCAGGAGTGTTCAATATTCTCTGTTGTAACTCTCATCCTGCAGGTGAAGCTGATGCCCCCGGCACCCAATGACGACCTGGCGTCCCTCAGCGAGCTGACCGACAGCAGCCTGCTCTACGAGATGCAGAAGCGCTTCGGCAACAACCAGATCTACGTAGGACTCCCCTATCTCCCCCGCTCCGCTTCAATATACAACCACGTCGTACACAAAGACAAAGAATCCCACTCAACATTAATCATGCATTAGAACACACAGAGAAATACAAACACAAACACACATTCTCTCTTGGGCGTATCTGGGTCACTCTGCTTGTTTACTTATAGAGTTATTTATTTATTTCTGGGAATTGGGGTGTGATGTTGGGATCACATCACACATATTTTATACCCGAGAGTCAACTGAGCTCATCAGAGGAATTCCCTCCAACATATACATACTCTCTTTCACACACACACACACATCACACACAACACACCGCACATACCTCCTCCTCTGTAGACTATCATGAAGATTATATATCCGTGATTTCTGTTGCAGCCAACAGTTGGTGGCTAGTAGTTCTTTAAGTAGTTAAGTCAGTGTTGCCAACAATTTTTGGCATGGTACCTCATTCAAAGATCATCCCCCCACTCTTGGTGCTTTCTTCTGGGCCAGGAGCCGCAATATGAGCCCAGGCAACCATTGGCCAGGTCAGGAAGGAGAGTGAATTCACCCACACACACACACACACAGGCATACAAACACACATACTCGCTCAGTCACTTACGCTAGTGAAAATTTCCCTCAATTGCTAAATCAATGCCATTTTGATCGATGGGAAAGAAAAATCCATAACTATCTTCAGGAGTAAAATGCCTTCATCTTCAACGATTGGCCAGTTTTAAATTCTTTTTATTTGCTCCTTTCCTCTAAATCTGCAGCCTGGTCTTTACCTCTCCATGGGGACTGAGCTCTATGAAGGCTGGAACCAGATCAATGTTGAGCTACTCGGTGCTTTGTCTTCTCTGTAGAGAGGCTCTAATAGTCTATTATTATGGAAACCCAGATGGGCGACAGGCAGTACAGTTAGCCACAGCAGGGGATGGAGATGAGGGGATGACAAGAAAGGGAAGTGAAGTGGGTGAAAAAAACTATTAAAACCCATAATAATGAGGGCTGGATGCCGAGGAAAGTACGGTCCAGATGGAGAGGGGGAATGATGAGCAAGATGTGGAGGAGGGAGAGGACAAAGCAAGTAAGGTGATGGTGGGAGCTTAGGAGGAGGCTTGATCTAATTTGATTTAAGTGTCATAGACTGGAGGTGCTTGGCCTACATAAGCTTACAGGACACAGCCATACACTATATTGCATTTTGTGTATAACATCATATTCCGCAACAGTCAGGTATCATGAAAAACAAACAACGTACATTGCTATTTTGCCTTGGCTTCAGAGATAAAAATTGCCACCACATAGAATCCACCTTTTCAAAAACCTATTTTCAATAATTCAGTGATCATCTAACAAAAACTTTACACAGCACACCTTTCAGCTCACCAAATAAAAGGTTACAAAATCAATTTCATTTTCCATTTCAAGAAGCAAAGAGAGCGTGTCCTCCTCTGGCATACAACTGAACCGTCTTGTTTCTAAAGCTAACGATTATGTACCTGACCGTACGGAGGCATAATACAGCCAGGACAGTATGAGAAAGAGGTGAGGAAAGCAGAGAGATGTGGAGAAAGAGAGGGACAGTAGTAGGGGGAGGACAAAGGCAGTGAATGGTCCATATGTTCCCAGCAGGGTGGTCAGGGACGGGACTTTGATGAGTGGTCTGCTTCCTTCTGCCAGGATAGAAAGACCGCTGCACCGCCAAACCCCCGAGGAGAGAGCAGCAAGGAACTGGGGAAGGATATGAGAGTCAGAAGGCATTGATGATGGCTGGACGGTTGGCAACCATGCCACAGAATAAAACGGCAGACTCGGTGGTAAAGTGGCTGACAGTTTTAGAGTTAGAGACACAGACGATGAAACTGATTTTCGCTCAGCATCTACAGGCAATGGGAAGTTGTTCAAGTCATTAACCTTGAGCCAGGTCCTGAGGACAGAGCAGCATGTTGGAGAATGTTAGCACTGCCAGCACTCTCTCAGGGGACGCAGTGTTAGCTGTTAGCTTTCAAACAGCCTCCGGGATGCTGTGTGAGAGGGTTAGCAGTTCAGCTGAAAGGGTCAGACATTGGGGGTTGGTGGATATTGTCTAAATGGCCTCAGGGTCTGTGTGTACACTATGTGGGAGTGCAGATTTGTTGCTTTTATTGGAAAAAAGGTTATTAGTCAGGTTATCATCGGATGTCCTCCCCTGACCTTTCTCTGCCATTTCATGAGCATACCGTTATGATAATAGTGATATTGATGTTGAGGAGAGAGTGGGGGAAAAAAAACTGCTGTCTTCAGGTCAGCGTTTGTCCTTGGTCTTGTTCTCTGGAGCTGTTAGACTTAGTGGTCGCCCTTGGCAATCACTAGTTAATTATGGCCCAGCCCTCCTCATTCCTCCTTCAGTATGACTCTAATGTTAATGTAGTTAGATGAAGCTGGGCTCAGCACCCTCATATCCAAAAGATAAACCTTTAACCGTATTTGATTTATGTCTTGGTCTCAGTGCTGAAAGAAATAACAGCGTTCAAGGCATAAATAATTCAGGTGTGTTTTTCCCTCTTTTGTAGACCTATATTGGACACATCCTTCTGCTCGTCAATCCAAACAAAGAGCTGCCCATCTACTCCACTTTGGTAAGCATGCACTGTAACTATATCTCATCTAGGATTACAGGATATGCTCAGGACACCACTTTATCTTTTCGAATGTTGAATTTGAATACGGTTTTCAGGTCGTTGTATACTATAATACATGCTTCAAAGTGTGTCTTGGCATTGTATTCGCAATGTACTGTGTACATGCAAAATTATACGACATGAGAGGCAGGTTAGCAGTATAATTAGCAGGGCATGAATGGATGAAATGGACCTTGATGTGGTTGATAAATAATGCAGTCTTCCTGTCAGTGATACACAGCATAAAGCTGACTCTGCACCAGCCAGGGAAGAGAGGGATCCAGTTTAGCTAGCCCCGAATACACACACACACACACACATGCACACACACACACACACACACACACACACACACACACTCTCTCCCTCTCACACACATAGTTTTATACAAACACAAAGCATCTACCTCACTGCTTTGCTATATATGAATAATTCATTTTAAAAAAATGCACTATATATCAAATTTGAGTAAGAAAAAATAAATAAAATCATTACCTGAAATTCATTATTTAATATCTCTAAAATTTAGAGGAGCCTGTCTGCAGTTACTTCCTATCCTTCAAAAATCACCATCATTTGTTTCAGTGTTGTGATACCCCTCATTTAGTGAGAGTATAGGCACCTTTTTTTCAGGCTGGTGGATATCTCTTCATACATGTCCTCAGTCCCTATTATAGCTAACATCAAAGGAACTCAATCACGCTGTGTGCACTGTGTAAAGGAATAGGAGGTGACAATGTGTCTGTCACACAGCCCAGTGCCTTAATGCCAGCTGAAGGTTTGCCCATGTGGGCCCAGGAGAGGTTGGCCGGCTAGGAGGAGACATCTCCCGCTGCCATGACAGAGGGAAGCCAAGCCCCCTCTGGCCGTCCCATTCCTGCCTGTGGCTGCATTCGCTCCAGGCATCAGTACCCATCTGAGAGAGTGTGTGGAGGAGCAGGGAGGAGCCAGAGTGAGGAGGACATATGTCACAACATGTGTGATCTGTTGGCCGTCTGTCACCCCCTCTGGTCTGGGGGTCCACACTCCTACCCTCTCCCCCTCCTATTTGGCTCTTCCATCTCCACAAACCCAGCATTGGCACACATCTGCTGGGCTGGTTGCAAAGGTTGAGGCAGAGGGATGCTTGTTATTTTGTATGTTACAATGGCACCAATGGCATGGAATTAAATCATGGTGGATGGACTGGCCTCTGGGTTGTTATTTAAAAGTAAACCAGCCACTCTGAGTTAGATTTCTTAGGGTTATGTTTTGATGTGTGTTTGTGTTTAAACAGATGGACACAAAGCTTGACAGGTTCCAATTAACACCTAATCGATCTCTTAGTCACTCCGGGTTGGATTTCATTGTTGTAGTGAGTGGTAAACCACACCTTGTTAGTGAGCTGGACACACACACACTCACACTGGTATGCAATGATATACTCAGCGTGGTTTCACTTTGTAGCCGAAACTCCATCCTTTGCACTCCGGCTCAGGTTGTGTCCATATTACATAAGTATATGTAATCCAATGTTGTCAACTCTCTGTCTGTCTGTCTGTCTGTCTGTCTGTCTGTCTGTCTGTCTGTCTGTCTGTCTGTCTGTCTGTCTGTCTGTCTCTGTATGTCTGTCTCTGTCTGTCTGTCTGTCTGTCTGTCTGTCTGTCTGTCTGTCTGACTGTCTGTCTGTCTGTCTCTCTGTGTGTCTGTCTGTCTGTCTGTCTGTCTGTCTGTCTGATTGTCTGTCTGTCTGTCTGTCTGTCTGTCTGTCTGTCTGTCTGACAGTCTGTCTGTCTGTCTGTCTGTCTGTCTGTCTGTCTGTCTGACTGTCTGTCTGTCTGTCTGTCTGTCTGTCTGTCAGGTC
>OMOV01092978.1:0-15000 GCA_900312565.1 Beryx splendens
TAAACAACCTGTCCACCTGCGCAGCATTTAACGCTCTTTAGGCGAAGGACTTGTGCCTTTTCGGTGAAATGTAGACCATTTCATTGTTTCGTCAAATAATTTTGAAAATTTAATTATGTACTTTAAAAAAAAAAAATTACATTTCCTTCTAATTTATTATTATTATTAAATAATAATAAACACAACCAAACGATCATCAGCATTTTGACCCCAACGGATGATCATCTGAGACTATAATAGTGTGTGTGTGTGTGTGTGTGTGTGTGTGCGTGTGTATGAATAAATGAATAGGCCTAAATGCATAAATAAATGAACCAATGCTGCGATATTTTAGGAGTAGGCTACAAATGCCCTCAATCACCCATTACTCATTCATTACTCATTCTTGTCTTTATCATGCCTTACCGTATGAGAGTCATTGTCTATTCTCTGGCGCCATCTGGCGATGAAAGGGTATAACAGCCTCACATTTTAGTTCACCACCAAAAGCGGTAAGACTGCAGTAATACCTATTTTGAACTCTAGAAAACATTCATCAGATCCAGATCCAAATAAACATTTTTAAACAAACCAGAAATGGAAAAATACACACCAGGAATATTTAATATTTACTAATGATTTTTTGTGCTGGTGAATAATATAAAGAAAGCAAGGTTTAGAGAGCTTCTCCTCTCATTTCTGTGAGCAAAAAATTGCTATACTGTTAGCAGATACTACTGTTAAACCAGGCCTAAAAGTGGTACTCAATATCAAATGCTAATTATATAGCTATTGTACAGGTTCAAAAGGTTTTGACCTTATCAAGTACACCTAGTATAATGAAGAAATGTGGATAGCACTTACTTGAAAACCACACTATGTGCCTTTCTTGTGGCATGTTTGCTCTTAGGGAATGTGGTAAGAAAACCAGCACAAGCTGTGTTTCTGTAGGAATTTAACCCAACTCCAAAAAACAAAATGTGCACAAAGACAAGATTCAAATGCAGCTGCCTTCAAATTTGAAACTGTAATCTTAAATCACAATATTTTGAGAAGTGTAGACTGTCTGAAAAGGCACAGAATATGATATCACTTAAGAGGATCACACATTCAAAATAGGAATGATGAGAACAAACAGGGTATTCTTTGGTTTGGATTGTCCACTTTGCTTTAGGTAACCTTGGGATTTAGCCTCATGTAAGAGACCATTATTCTCATTTTCTGAGTCATCATACAATGTTACTATAAATTTGCCAGCCTGCTCCCACTGTAATCCAATATGCCATCTTGGCTTTGATTTTAGAACAGCTGCACCTTTTCATCTGAAAAGGGTGGACTATTCAGGGGTCTGTAACTAGTCCAGTGATTCAGTTCTTACTTAAAACCGCAAACTTTGATTGCAAAGCAATATTGGCCAATACTGTGCTGGCTGGAATTATATTTGCTGCCTGGCAAAAGAAATGCCTATTCACATTATTCCAGGAAGCACTGGAAAGTGTTTGGGCCCTGCTGATTTCATTGCCATAGCTCCTCCTAAGTAGATGTCTCTGAGAGCGCTGACTCAATGGGATTGGATGTCAGAACCTCCTTTACCAGTCTCGTTCTGCGCTGGTACATCGGACTCTTTTTCATCCTACAATGTGTCTAGACACTTCGCAGCAGCCAGGTTGGAGGTGAGATGCCAGACTGGGAGAAGTAGTTCCACCACCAGGGTTTCTGCTGGCGCTCTAGCCCTCCCTCACCTAACTCCGCCTGGCTGTAGCGCTCAAACTGGTTGTAGGGGTCAAAGCGTTCCCATGTGTCTACTGTGGGGAAGAGGTGGTCATCAATATCAGGCTCCACGGGAACCTGGATGCAGTATGGGGAAGGCGGTGAAGAGGAGAGTAGAGAGAATGAAGGAATAAATATTATCATTATTATTAATGATATCACAGCAGTGCTGGTGATGATGATGCAGGGCTAGGAAGTGAAAGAGACAATTAAGTGCATTCACGAATAGCATTCATGGAACTGGATTATACAAAGCAATCAACAGCTACAGGATCTATACCTTCTTCAAGACAAAGTCGACCCGCCCGGGCTTGTCCATGGTGTGAGGCAGATAAATCCGCTTGCTGACCTTGGAGTAGCCCTTGGCTGTGGCTGTCAGGATGTGAGTACCAGGGTTCAGCAGCCGCCAGTAGTCTCCGTCTTCCGCTTGTAAGAGGGGAGGGAGGGGAAGGAGGGAGGGAGGGATAAGAGGATGTATGGACAGAGAGAGGAAATGAGATAAGGAGAGAAAGGTGTAGAAAGAGAATTAGACGGCGATGTAAACATGCCAGAGAGGGGAAAGAGTGTGATAAAAGGGGTGAAACAACATGGGGCAAATGCATGAAATATATCAACAAAATGTTCAACAAGATTAATTTTGCCAGCTATATGTCTCAAAGCTGTGCGATGAAAATTTAATGCCAGAAAAAACAATATGGATATACTGTATCACAGACATGGAGACATTAAGTCTAGTGCTAGACATAGAAGATTCCTAGTAGTTATCCCTAGTGGAAAAAAGAACCAACCTATCCAGGAAATGATCATATTTACCTGTGGTGACGTCTTTCCTAATGCCCCTGACAGAGATGGTGGCACCTTTGATCCCATAGCCATCCATATCCCTAACTACTCCCTTTATCCCTCGGTGGACCTGTACAGGGAGAGAGAGCACAATGTCTGAAACATACTGTATATATTTTTATCTTCTGCGTGTCCTTTGTTTTCTCTGAAGCACTTTGTGGCAAACCTGCTTGATAAAATTGCTCTATTATTAACCTTGACTTGAACATTTTTCTTTGATTGTCAGTTACTCCCAGTTCTGATAGCAATCAAAACACATTATGCACTGTCAAAATACAGTTTGACACAAACTGGTCCTCCTTCCAGTTACTTAGCCTGCATGACAAACACTCACAGACTCCATAAAACTGAGCAGGGCTTCTTTATTCCTCTTCCATTCTGGGTAAAGCTCAGCCTCAGAGGGGAATTTGTCACAGCCGAGCTCCACAGTTATCTCCATACAGTTTGTGTGCAAGTAGTTGAAGTCTGACATACCTGCAGGAGAGAAACAGGGAATGTACATAGAAACATATAGATCTACATACATACATACATACATACATCAGAGAGACAACACATTCTATTGAGCCAGTTAGGTTGCTGACAGCTATGGGGCTGCATGCACACAGCACACATTCAATCAAATAAACTGTAATCCAGATAACTATGCTAAACATCTCTGTTTATGGTTGTATAGTCCCTCAGTGGATTAACGGTTTTGTCTGTAGTTTGAAAAGTGTTGCGTTAGTATCTCACCGCCTGCGAAGCTGTACCACAGCGCCCCATTGATGATGCCCCCAGTTCTGTAAAAGGAGGCTCCACACCTATCTGTGTCATTGTTTGACATGGTGGCATGGGCGTCTGCGTAGGTACGAGCCAGCTGCTTGAAGGCCTAAACATGGGGAGATTAACAGGATAGTTGGATGGTGGGGGAGGGAATACGACAATCGATGTGCTATATCTATCTATCTGTTCCTCTGCCCATCTGATCTTATTTTTTACATGTCCATCTATCCATCTTCAGTCTATCCATACATAAAGATATCTGTGCTTCCTCCCTACCTGTTCGTCTGGTGTGGGTGAGAACATCCTCTCCTCATGGGGGTGACGAGAGAAGTCAAAGGGGTAGGACACCACCAGTTCCCCTCCGTGGAGGCTGGCAGACTGAACGAAGGGCAGCGACCTGATCCACTTCATCACTGCGTAGGTCTCTGGTGCCACCTACAGCCCAAAGGAGAGGCATGCAGTTAACTCGGATTAATCAAAAGCAAAGATAGAACAGATTAGAATAGAATAGAATAGAAAATATCTTTGTTCACAGCAAAACTATATTGCCTCCTCCCAAAATGCAAACCCTGCATATACTTTTTAACGATGCACTCTGTATTCGGTGGGAAACTCAAGCTTGTTGCTGCTATTGCTCCTCATGAAGGAGTCCCTTTGTTTTTAAGAACCAATTCCTTCATTTTTATTGGATTGTTCTGGAATCCAGAATAATACAAATCTAATGCAAATCTGATGTGATGCTGACATTTATGAAAACACACATACTGTACAACAAAATGGAAAGTAAAGTTCATAAAATCCCATGTAATAGCAGAATGTCCCTTACCTTCCCAAACCAATAGGAGTCGGGGATTGGAATGTGGTCGGTGCGGTAGTGCCTGCTGCGGCGGTTGCGGTAGAGGACTGAGGTGAGGTCTGGGAAATTACGGTTCAGGTCTATGCTCTGGGCGTTGGTCCGGCCATTGGTCCAACCGTTCAACAAGTGACCCTGAATCATTTGGGTTCAAACAGCTAGGAGTGTTACAAGTGAGGAATTGTGGCAGAATTGTAAAACTGATTGGATTGATGATGATAATGGTGATGATGACGTTGTTGGTGGTGGCAGATATTAGTGGGAAGCAGTGATTATGTGAAGCAACTACTGAGAAATTAGGCAGTAATAAAAAAGGAAGAATATGTTAGACTCTCTATGTTAATTCTATCATTAATATGTTGACAAGACCATATATCCGTCATGAAAAGAAGGAAATGAGGAATGAGGAGAGGAAATCATCAGCTATTAAGGTTAGAAGTGAGCACATCACTGACTTAATGATAGTTATCCACTCAATCAAACCAATTAAATTATACTAAGGATTTTTTGTTTGTTTTCCAATAATTAAAATATGGCAAAAATTTGAGGTTACATTTTCTTCTCTAACAAGTATAGTTTTTGAATAATTAAAAGAAATGCAATATATAGTAATAAATTCAAATCGTCCTGTAATTTGACTTACATACTGAATTTTCATGCTGCTAATAGACGTTACAACGTGCCACAGACTTTCATTAATGCCTCGACCTTGTTTTCTAAACCGCACAAAACAGTGTATTCAGAGAGCCAGTCAGACTGAAGCCCATGCATATATAATGCCTATCAGGAGAGGGTTTGTATGTAATGTTGTGCTTAGAATGAACGCATGAAGTTAGGCTACTTAATGCATTTTATATTGCACAGTGCACACCTGAACAATGGCGATCTTCAGAGTGGACCTTATAGTGTGACCTTATGGGGCCTGAGTGTCCTGTGACCTACTGTAATGTCCTGTGTTGACTCCTATAGACATTTGTGCATACACATGATCAGTCCCCGACTTATCTGTATGCAGAGCTTTGCAGAGACAAAGTGGTAAGATCTGAGGCATTAGTGAATGTATGCAACATTTCGATAGAGGGGTGTACCAGTGTTAAAAGGCTCAACTAGTATTTGGGTTAGCTACAAATGCCGTTGCAGAAATAGCACTTTCTCAGGCTTGTCACATTGTGGCTGGAGAGCTGTTCCCAATTGTTTGGAAAATCCTGCAATACTAAAGCAGGATAAACACAGAGCGGGGGGGATTTCTACAGTGGCTACACTACTGAAGTGATGATTAGTGTGGAATTCCCTGGTTAGTCAAAAATAGTGTGGCAACAGTTTTCCCACTGCCAGCTACGGCATGTAAACTTCTTTCCATTTGTAACAACTTCTTTTGGATGTAAGTCCTTTTAAGATGTCCAAAGATGTTTTCGAAGACTCTTGTAGACTGTAATTAGCAGAATCTTTTCACCTTTTATTTCTAGAAAACTTTTGAGACCACTCACTGACTGATATCCCTGCCTGGTAGTGGGAGTACCTGTCCTGGAACAGTAAGAGAAGGTAGATAGATAACAGACAGTTAGGAGGTGGCAGGTTCAAAAGAGAGCTCTGATTGTTTACCTCCTGCCCTTAGTAACTGAACCAGGATCAAGACATAAAAGCTCACCATGGGTGAATTTGGTTGGCACAATATGGTTCAATTTCAAGCAGCTTTCATGAATGTCTGTTTTAGTAATGCTTGACTACTGAAGTACAATTTTAACACTAAAATTATGCAAACCAATGACATAATTACATCATGATCAAGAGTATCACAAAGAGTCCCATATCAGTTACTAAGAACATTAAGCACCAGCACAGAGCAGAGCAGAGGCTGTCCCTGAATCATTTGTTCTAAATCAGATCTTCATCCTTCAGTATATCATACTAAAATTTGAGTGATCTTATTCTAGATAGGCAGTTTCAGTTACAACATTGTCATTAGGTTGCTCCATGGTGCACCATCCCACAACCTAAAAACAATGTTGTAAAAACCCTATTGGCCGCCTCAAGCTCGAGCCGGGACCCCCTCAGCGAGGTCCCGCTTTCCTCCACCTCCATAGTTCAAGTGGGATAGACAGCCGGACAGCCAATCGGGAACGGATAATGGCGGTTTGTCTTTTTTACTGTTAACAATATTTACTTCCTGGTTGCTGAGCTCCGGGTCATTGTTATCCTCTACCTCTGAAGCGGCTAGCTCATAGCCATCCGGGTTCATGGAGGCCAGGATGTGGATGCGGGTGGTGTTGATGAGGGTCTGAACTCGATGGTTCCCCAGCATGTATTCTGAGCACAGGTACTGGGCCAGGTAGATGAGCAGCTGGCGGCCCAGCACCTCGTTGCCATGCATGTTGCCCACCAGCTTGATCTCCGGCTCCACTGGCGGTTGGGGAGAGAGGGGAGTGTGGTTCAAGTTTATATGAGTAGTATTTTTACATATCAAGATATCGTTGTCAAATTAATTGTGATACGTTGGTACAATTATTTTAAACAAGTGAGACCATGGTCAAGACGGTTGGTAACCTTTATCCCACACCACTGGTATTGTTAGTGGTAGTGTTCTCACTGTTGCTTCCAGTCACAAAGAAGATGTTCCTACTTGTTCCCACCCCCTGCCATCACTCCCAGTGCATTAGTTTTGTCTTTTGCTTTCTGAAGAGGATAAACATGTTGGAAGTGAAATTTACATAGACCTTTCACTCATTTTACCATTTACCATTGAAGAAAACTCTGAAAGCTTTAGCTCTGTTTGCGCTAGAAGAACAGCGGCCCTCTACCTGTTTTGTGCCACAAAGCCATGTCCCTTTGCATCATAAAGCAGTATCCCTTACCATAAAGCAGTTCCATAGCTTTTATCATCTTTCTAATCCAGCCCAGACAAGCACACAATGTCAAATGCAATGCAGAAGCTGCAGGCTCCCAATCTTCTAGGGGATGGTCTTGTTTGTTTACTGTATTTATACCAACGTCTCAAAATTAATGTGGTAATGATTTATTCATGTTAAAATGTTTCAAGTAGCACTTTTAAGGTGGAAAGGATTGCGAGGCAGTGGTAGAATTAAGGGTACGATGAAAGCAAATAACTGGGGGAGACACAAGGATCAAAACAGAAAGAAGAACTCAGAGATGAGGCAGACGTGTGTGGGGTGATATGAAGTTTGGAGGGGAAAAGATATCTAAGGGCAGAGAATGGAAAAGGAAGAATTGGAGGAGAAGGGGATGGAGAAATACACCGACAAGGGGAAAATATATTAGATAGATGCGTTGTACAACGGAAGTAGAGAGAATGGCGTGTATTGTGGCTACACACGCCACAATACTATCCTTACCACACAATTTATTCACACTACACTTCCCTACTCACGGAGCTCATGCTGTCCAGGGTTGTTGGTGAACTCCATAACCAGCAGATCTCTGCCTTCGGTGCTGCGTCCGATGCTGTAGACATGGGAGATGCTGGAGCACTTGGCTGCCGTTCTCTTCAGCAGGCTATACATCTGGGTATTGGAGGTGTAGGTGAACTGGATGATGGTGCTTGGCTCATCTGGAGAGAAACTGGACAATGCTGTTTCCTGTCTGACTGGAGGAGGGATACCGGGATAGAAGGAACAAGAGGAGGAGGAGGTGAACAAAATAAGGGGAAAGTGGGGAGAGGTAGAGAGAGAGAATACAGAGAAGGGAGAGGAAGAAGAAATTAATATAGAAACATAGATAAAAAGTGAGAAAGATGAATTTGACCGAATATCTTCCTGAAAGGCAAAAGATAATAGAATATGACACAATTCTTTCACACAGCAGCAGGCACGCTTTGATCCAAACAGTAAACCACACCAGCCTAGCCTTTACCTCTCAGCCCTGCCAGCGGGTCGTAGCAGCCCTCATGCTCGCTGGCAAAGAAGCGGTCGCAATCCAGGAAGTAGGGCCAGGCCATTTCGATGGCCTCGAAGGCGTGGCCGCAGTCCTTCCTCAGTGCCTCGCATGCCGTGCGGCACGGCTTGATCATCTTGTTGTCCTGGCAGCGCGGGGCGAGCACGGAGCAGCCCACTAGGCGTATATCAGGGATGCACTCCCCGTTGAGCAGGCCATGGATGACGCTCAGGAGGAGGTACTCTGCCCCTGACTCCGCCTCCAAGCGGCTCCGGTGGCCAAGGATGTTGGGGTATATGGTTCTGGAGCAGCAATATTGAGAGCAAGATTTATTGGCATGATAATTTAAAAATGATGCCTGCAATCAGTTGGCAGTAGCTTACAGAGGTATTTCAATTCAAGTCCAAAGAAAAATAAGTCTACAAGAAAATGACATAAAGGAACTTCATGGTGAAAATGCACTGAGAGGTATTTCCACCAACAAACCAAGTTGCCTTATTGAGCTGTGACAGCCCTTTTAGGTGGCATGATCACCTCACCCACATTAACTTGTGTGACCCACCTAGAGTAATCCATGTCATTACAGTAGCCCAGGTTCAGTTCTGTACAGGTCGCTATGGAGACAGAGGAGGAGAGGTGGAGGCAGAGAAGAGCTGTTACATGATAGTTTCATGTTGAAAGATGTGTTATAGTTTAATTAGCAAAACAAAACTTTTAAACTGTTGGTTTAATCAATTCAGATAATCCTTCTGTATCTCAGTTCTCAATAAATAGCATCTCAGATAGGCCTGCATTCAAATGTCAGTATCTATCACATCTTTAAGAGTAAGGAAACGTGTTCCCTTCACCAGCTCATTCTTTATGATCTAGTGGGAAAAGCATGTCTCACTGTAGACCTCTACTTCTACTGAGAGCCTTGACTAATGTAGCACCTGGTGTTTCAGGACACTGAGATGTTCTTGACGCTTCATAAATTTCTCCTCTTGGGCAGAATGATAGCCAGCTGCCTTCCCACTGAGAGACTACAGCTATGTGGAGAGGAGGCCTGTTGCATCTTGCAGTGGTATTGGTATTTGAAACAGTTTGGTGTCCCAGCCCTTAAAGTCAGGTCAGAGCTTGACAGTTTATCTGCAGACAAACTCAGTGGCTGGACAGGCGACACCATGTCCATCCACTGATACCTACAGTATGAGTGTCTCTGTTGCTGTAAGATAGACAACTGTGATCCTTTACATGGAATATAAAGTCTGCCCTATATGATTTATTGCAGGCCCTATAGCCTACTAAAAACTGCTTTTCAACATTATTTTGCCCTGTACAAAACACACTATGGAATTTGTAGGGTAGGCCTGGCCTACACTTGAGGCATCATATTTACAATTTAAGCTTCAATAAGCAATCTGCCACCTACGTTTTTCGTCAAATGCGTTGTTGCTGCATCTTCCTGTGAAAGACAAGATAAGCCAAACAACAAATAATCAGGAAACATGACAAATAAAACGCAAATAAAACGCTAGGTGGCGACAGCTGTGAATGTTTGACATGCAATGAGAGGAGAGAGCAACAGTAGTAGGACATAATCAAGAGTTTAAAACAAGTAAAGGCCGTGGTACAGAAAAACAGGTGACAACGGTGGCTGTCTGCAACATGTAGTCAGTGCATGCATATAGGCTAAATCCACTTTGCATGATGCCATATGCGTTTACAGAGTCTAATTGTAAGAATTAAGGAATAAGCCACGAGAGGCCGTGGTTTATAGGGATATTAGAAACAGCCTAAGAGTCGTTGTTAGGCAAGACTCGAAACACTTTTATAAAACCCCATTGTATTTTAAGCTAAGAAATATTCAACAGCCTTTTCATTTTAATCTGTGATAATTAGCCTACATGTTACTTTTCCGCTGAAATTCTTGAAAAATAGCCTAACTATCTTTAACAGCGTGGTTGCTAAGCGACACAGCCGAAGTAGCGGTACGAGTGGTATTACTTAACGCATTCATACTTATAAATTAAGTATTGTGTATGAGCCTGATGAGTATCATGCGGTCACAGGTGTGCATTTATTAGTGATTTTTCGTTACTTCGAGCCCAACTCTGCCAGTCAACACGGAGGAACTATTCGTTTGATAAAGTTTTAACACCAGTGTTTCAAATAGGTTAAGGCCTGTTTGCAATACTACCTACATTATGATCAGCCACAGTGGACAGCGGTTTGCAGTAGCCTAACTTTGACTTCGCAAAGCAGACACACTTATGGCCTAATTTCTTAAAGTTTAAGTGGTCTTACCTAGAAACTCGTCTCCTGGATGACAAGACTGCGGCGGTGCACACCAGCTTTTCGTCAAGGCAAGAAAAAGCACCAAAAGTCCTAAATGCATGTTGTAGTACTTGAAAAACAGCGTTGTGATGTGGCAGTGTGTGTGTGTGTGTATGAAGCTGCAAGTTTTCCGTTCTCTGGATGATAATTACCACCCACGACATGGAAACCTCCTTCCTTTGTCTGCGCGGAGCATCCCTGACCCAAAAAAAGTGCAGCCTGACAGGATTATGGGTTGCTGTGCGTTACGAGCGAGCGCCGATCATATTTCACTGCAGAGAGCGGTGCGTGCGTGCGTGCATGCGTGCGTGCGTACGTGTGCGTGTGTGTGTGTGTGTGGAGGGGAACATGAAGAAGAAACGTGGCTTATGGGGGTGGGAGTGAGAGAAATCCGTGTCTGTATTGTTTGATATAATATTTAACAGCCTAGGTCTGTTGAGTCTCTTCGCCAATTAAATGCAAGAATAGATCTCTGTACCATCCCCCAAAATAACCACAACCTTCCTTCAGTATTCCGATAGGGACTGACGGTGTGCCTGTGATACTCAGTGACTTATAGCCCATATATTATCTCGTACCACCATATTCCTTTAATAATCCTGTAATGTCCTAGGGATTTATAGTGTGTCTGCGGTACTCAATGTGATGGCTTTATCGTGGTTTTTCATTTCCTGTGGTATTACAGTAGCTATTCATACAATAATCCAATAATATTTTAGGGACTGTTATGGTATTGGGGAGTTTATAGTGACCTTATCGTACTTCATTTTAATATCTTGTTGCATTACTAAAGCCTAGGCCCTCTGATCTTTTTGCTGCATGTTGCTAAGATTTATTACAGAATTACAGTATGCTTCTTTTACGTGAAGGATGTTAATGGTTACACTTTATGTGTTGAAAATGAGAGACATTCATTAATACAATAAACTTTGATATTTTCATTTTTTTAAAACAGTCTACAGAATAATGTTTCCCCAGGATGTCGGTGAGACATCAAGACAACATCTTCACAAATTCAATGATATTTCTTCAGTCAAATTCACAAGGTAGTAATGTGCCCACCCAGCCACCGCCTTCTCTCCCCATGGTTTGGTGTTTATGTGGTGTGTCCCCGGCAGTGCCTCAACAGTCAAACTATAACCAGTCAGTCCTCTGGCAACAACAATCTCTTACAAGAAACCTGAAGTGGCCTTTGGCACAGATCAGGGCCCAGTGGCTCCTGTAACATTAAGGCCATGGGTCATAATAACATTGTTTAATGTCCTGCTCAGTTCTACCAGTGGACTACATCGTGGCCTACTGGTTAGAGAGACCCGGGTCTTGTAACCAGAAGAACCAGGGTCAAGCCCTCTGCCGAAGTGTCCTTGAGCAAGGCACTGAATGTGTAAGCTGTTCTGTATCTGATCCAGTGCTCTGACCTCCCTGCACAAGACAGGGAGCTGTGTTCTCAGACAATAGAATTCATTATTCATTGCCACAATAAAGTTCATTGAGCTCATGCAGTTCTGGGAATGCTGTTGTCGTCCGTGGTGTCAAACGTGCTGCTCGTGCTGTGGCCGGACAATGAGTATCGGTCCCTTCTCAAAACCCGGTTGGTGACGCTAACGAGGACCTTGCGGTATTGCTGCCGCAGTAGAGAGTAGACGAACGGGTCGCTGGCGGCCTTGGCATAGGACAGACATTTGGTGGAGATGCCCCAGTACCGGTGGATGCGCACGGAGGGCAGCAGCTCCACCAACCTGCAGAATAAATAATAAGTTATAGTCCTGTTCAAACTAGACAATTTATCTATGAGAAGCTGCTAATTTATCATGGGGTTATACTTTTCTCTCTCCCTCTTTTAGCTGCTCTTCTATTACACACCTTAATAAATAATTAAATAATCATTTTTTTATAAGATTATGAATAGCCTATCATAGTACAACTTGAACATTTCATGCACCTGTTACAGGTCAGAATTTAGACTACACTAATACGCTAGGAGGTTAAAACATGTACGACTTTTGAGTACCACACACACGCACGCACGCACGCACGCACGCACGCACACACACACACTACTCTCTCTCTCTCTCTCTCTCTCTCTCTCTCTCTCTCTCTCTCTCTCTCTCTCTAATTCCCTGTGGGAAGTGATTTCTGTTAAGGCAATTATATTTTGAAAGTGTACAAAATGTAATCTCTAGGTTATTAATCAATAGGCAATGGGCTATAAAGAGCAAGATGTCACCTTGTTATGACATAGGGTAAAAAGCAGAGGATGAAGGAGCCGATGAAGATGCCGATCTTTTTAGTGGCGCGCTGCCTCCTCTTCCTCTGTTCCACTAAGCATCTCTCTTTCACACTAAGGGAGGTAGAGAGAGAGAGAGAGAGAAATTAATTCAAGATTCCAGCCTAAACATGACAAATTACACTGTAAAATGTCCACACTAACAAGCCATTTAACCTTGGATTAAGGCTTAAAATCCGATTGAAAACATGTTAAAATCTGGTAATGCATAAGATCATTTCACTTTATTCCAAAACAGATGAACTTTTCTTGAATCATTGCAATTAAGTGATCTGCCTTGTTTAGATGTTATTCGATTCTAGAAGATCGCTGAAACAGCCAAACTGCACTAAAGAAGTCCAGAATCATCTCAGACAAATTATTACTTTTCTTTTGAATCGCCATCAGCATCGAATGACTTAGGTTAGGGTAGGTGTTTCCAGTACTGTAGCCTACCTCGGGTGGATATCAACCAGCAGAAGCAGTGTCTGCACCGTGATGACATCTATCCTCTTGCAGTGCGACCTGGCCACTCTCAGAACTTTCAGGTAAGCGAAGCACAGGACGAGGAGGCAGAGCGCGAAGCTGCTGCAGTGGAACAGCGCCGTGAAGGTCGCAAAGGCGGCCACCTGCGACCTCTCCCCTCCACCCAGGTGAACGGTGCAGGAGGCATAGGTGTGGCTGTAGCCTCCCCAGGCCATCAACAGCTCGGACAGTGAAAAAGTGAGGGAGTGCAGCCAGGAGTAAGCCACGATAAGCAAGGCGTCCCGGTAGCGCATCTTGCTGGAGTAGCGCAGGGGAAACACCACAGCTATCCACCTGTCGATGCTCAGCGCGGCCATGCTCAACATGGAATTCGTGGTGAGAAAAGTCTCTGCGAAACTCACGGCTTGACAGAAGGAGTCCCCGAAGGGTTTTGCGCTTCTGGCCACTCCGAGGAAAGTGGCCGGCATGTTGATTATAGTGAGGAGAATATTGGAGAAGGAGAGGTTTAGGGTGAAGATTCCGGGCACATGGGATCTTATCTCGGCGCTCTGGGTGAAACATAGCAGCACCGACAAGTTTGACAACAACGAGACGACAGCAATCACCACAATGGACACTTCTAGCAGGATCTCCGGTATGTTCATCTCTCGAAGCTCGAAGTTAACAACAGTTTTGGGGAGATAGGTGTGGAGAGTGCGCCATGGTGTCCGGTCGCGCGCCACGGGGGAGCTTCCACCAGCTGTCACGGATGGTCATTTCCCCACTCACATGTCAGAAGAAGTGGATTTGCAAGCAGGAGAGGCGCAGAGAGAGCTGTCCAGTGTGCTGAAATGGCCAAACCAGCTTGCCTTCTTGTCAGTGGCATGAGCTATTTTAAGCCCCATCATATGTTGATAAAGCTATCGAGAAGTAAATCAGTGTTGATGTCACGGTTTTTTTCTCCAGCATATGATTACTGTTGTATAGTCCAAAGTGAGAAGCTGTGGAAATGATGATTCCAGGTTACCAAGCGCTCTGCGTTTACTGTCGGTCATGCGCACTATGCAGCGCCTCTTCTCGCGCTGGTAATTCCGTGTACACTGCACGTGTAGTCGGTAGCTGGCTCATGTGACGTTTGAACAATATTCATGCAAGCAGGAGTTAACATCAAAGATAGGGATGTCATGGTATTTGCACATAAATTCCAGTGTTTCTCCCAACAGATTACTTTTGGTTTTTGCATATAGGGGCCCTGATGGATGTGAAAATATTCTATTTTCCTTACCATTTGAGGAATATTATGGATTTGTGGTGTGCATGTGTGTGTGTGTGTGTGTGTGTGTGTGTGCGTGCGTGCGTGCGTGCGTGCGTGCGTGCGTGCGTGTGGTCCCCATGTGTCTCTGTGCGCATGAGTACATGCATGTTCATGTGTGTGTCTGTGTGCAAGAGTTACCCATTTGTTACCCTTTCTGGCACACATAACACATTGCTTTTAAAGATCTGCCAGTGAATCAACAATATACATGTCACAGTTTATCTCTGATCACAGTGACAGATTTGATCTAAACCCCCCTCCCAAAACATCAGGTGAAGCACAGAGAGGGAATCAGTCATCTCCATAGCAACACTAAATCTCTGGTGGTTTTACCATTCTCTGAACTTCAGTTGCTCTAACACTGATTTGTGTTGATCTCTTCTCACAAGCGTTATAAATGCCCGTAGGAAACATTTTGCTGTTGCCACAATGCATTAATCTGAAATCAGTTCTTCATAATATCACAGACTATGTGTGGCATAATCTACATTAAAAATGCAAGTGGTTGTTAGGGAGGCTGTCAAAGACAGAAACAAAACA
>OMOV01092997.1:0-13872 GCA_900312565.1 Beryx splendens
CCCAGCTCTTCCGTCCGCTCGCCTCTTTGTCGCGGCCCATCCTGACAGACAAGTCACACGGTCAGGTCTCGCGAGTCCGCAAGATCTAGATAGGGCAAGTTTGGTGTTGTGCGATTTGGCCAGAAACCTGAAGTTGGTGCTCCTCTGAGCTCGCGACGGACCGGGAAGCCGGAACACCTGAGCGTCGTGGGCGTCGTAGTCCACCTGTATGGGGAGGCTGTTCTCGGAGTCCTTCGGAGTGCAGAGAGCTGGAACAGATCATGCGGAGGAGGTTTGGGACACATGGAACGTCATTACCTGATTAACGCTTGGAGAAGTTAAAAAGGAGCCCAGAGAGACAAACAGTGGTATCTTACTGTGGTCTCTGCTGCTCTTGAATCTTTCCGCATGAAGCTAGAAATAAAAACAAACCATTGTCAGGATTTCTGAGATGTGACAGCATACAGGAAACCTTTCAGAGTAATTAAGCCACAAGAGAGCACAGCTCTGCAACAGCTGTACCTTACGACCCGCCAGTTTGATCCGAGGGGTGAAGGAGCTGCAAGAGTTCTGGCTTTTGGAGGTATAGAAACTGTGGGAATGAAAGATATAGTTCAATTAATTCCACCTTTACACGTAATTTTAGATTCAGCTCTATCAGTGCCTCTTTATTCCCATCTAGCGTGTTGCCTTGCCTGTGGTTGATCCAGTGCGGCAGGTTGTAGTCGTCCCCTGCACGAGAGTCTCCAGGCACCGTCCTGTTGTGCAGCTACAGCGCGTAAGGCAGACGTCATCAGCAATACACAATACACACAGCAACACATACTGTATATCGCCAAGTACAACCAGAGTGACGGCTTTCCTGAATATCTTACCTTGAACAGTGGTACTGCATGCAGCGGCTGCTCCCCCATACACACCAGGTCTACTCCAATACCTGACGAGGGAAAAGCATTTTACACCATATGTTCCATGATCGCTGTATCCATTTGCTCGAAGCGTATTTGTATCTCTGTGCTCACCGTTGTCAATCATGCGCTGTTTGGTGAGAATCATGAGCAGGCGGTCCACCTCGAACACCCCCACCCCCGGTGTGATGACCACCGACATCTGGCCAGTGCGGTCAAAGTTACGGTTGATGTAGTGCTTGTCAAAAACTGTGAGAGAGACATTTTTAGGAATGCAGGAAAGAGAAGCTCCTTCGAGGGACTTTTCATTGCAAAATATCTACACATCATGTTTGCATGTTTAACTTCATTCACTTCATGATTCAAATGTTATCATAGTTCAGTGATCATGAAATCATGATTTCTAAAACCTCCAGCAATACTTTGTCTGGTTATATATTCATGACTTTTCTTTGTGATTGGTCAACTAATAAATCAAAGTGAAAACTCTTGGCCAAATAAAAACTTGATGGATATTTCCTGTCCTTTTTCTGCTCTTTTCAGACTCTAAAGATCGGTCCCCAAAAACGTACATTTTTTTGGAGAACGTTGCTACGAAGTTGTTGCTGGCAAGTTCCAGGACGGTTTTATGGACTAACTTCACCTGTGGTTCAACTGGCATGAGGGTGAGTACCTAATGACTGAATTTTCATTGTTGGGTGAACTTTAAGAGTCTTGTCTTCAAGGGAGAAAGGGTCTGCTGCAGATTTAGAGCACTAACCATTGAAGGAAAGGTTGATGGCCTCCAGGTAGTTTCCTTGAGCAGAGGTAGAGTTCTGACCGGAGGGGAAGCCATCTGTCAGGAAAATAAATTCACAAACACAAGGATTCAGTGACGAAAGGCAAATAATCCCAGCTGGGCAACATCTGTCAGGCCAAAGCTGGTCTTCGTCACATTCACTACCTGCTTCTTTCAGCCGCACCAAGACGGGATACTGGATGAAGAGCTTCTTGATAGTGACCAGTAAGGTCGTCCACTCGTCCCGCCGCTCGTTCTGAGCCACTACCCTGCACACAGAACAGGTAACGCCCATCAAACGGAACGCAGTCCCATGTTTGGTAGATCACAAACTATGGAAGTTTGCTTACCTGTAGAAGTCTTCGTAAAAGCGTCCCTCGTGATCCTGTCTGATGGACCCTCTCAGAATCTCAGGGAATTCATCTGAGGAAAAGAACAGCTCATATGTACCTGCCACGCTGCTGAAGCCGTATGTGGCAAAGGTCACTGTGATGAGGAGGGAAATATGCTGCTCACCCTGAGTTTTAGCGTTGTAGAAGGTGCGTGAGAAAAGCACAACTGTCACTTCATGGCTGCAGTTCTTCTCCTGAAGTGTTAAATAGTTATCAAACGTCAGAACAACATTACTTCTGTGTGATATTCAAAAGCTTTAAGAATTACAACAGAGGCTAAATAATGGAAACTGCAAACCTTCCACTTGGCAAAAAGGTCAGACAGGAAACCATTGACTGCCTTCTCAAAGTAGAGGTCGCCTGAAAGAAACAAATAAGACATCAAATCAATCGAACAATCAAATCTTACTGAAAAACTTAACTCTCAAAAGACAAAACAAGTGTGAACAGCAAACAGAGAGGTTCAACTAACCGTAGATGTCAAAGTCCCACATCTCACAGCTCATCTGGATAAAGATGTAAACCATTGCCGATGTGGATCTGAACACCACCTGTATCACAACAACATCAGTTATTCAAGTGGAATGAATGACTCTGACATGAACACATGCTGTAGTGACTAGGTCGGGTAGTAAGCTATACAGGCTGGTTCAAATCATTCATTTCCACTTCTAGAGATGCATTTCACCCTTTAGCAGTGAAGACAACAATATTCCACCACTGCTCACAGATAAATATCTCCAGAACATGTTTTATTTCTTACTAGGGTTCTGATATTGGTTTGCCAATATACTGGGACAATTATCCTTTTATTAAATATCAGATATCAGCCAGTCAATATATCAGACCATCTCTGATATGAGAAGGTCTGTAAAACCTGCAATGAAATAAAATTGTATTGCACTTTTTTATTTTTTATTTAATTAATTCTTCAATTATGTATTTTTTGTGAATTAATTCTTCATTCAAAGGCCTGATATATGAGTCTCCCTACCACTGAATAGGGTCATTCTACCCTAAAGAGCTAAAGAGACTAAAACAGTTCCATCAGTCTGGTTTCAGTGGAGAGTTTTAGTGTCCCATGATGGGCGAAATGCTGTTTCAGAGGCTTTTCCACCCTGACAAGAATAACATTCTTGGGGAAACGCTGACTACTTTCCAAATTTTTTTTTTTATATGAAAAAGGTCATATTTAAAGGAATTGTACTTCGGCACAAAATATTGGCCAATTATCACTGACTTGAGTCCATTTCTTACCCTGGTGTCTTCACTGATGTAACCACAGGTTACCTTCTCTCCCTTCACCCACAGCTCACTGGCCTGGGCTCTAGAGAGGGGAAACACTGTAAGCAGGCGTGCAGGGACAGAAGAAATCTACACAACACAGAGTTTTACTGCTGGCTCTTTCTAACATCTATCTCCTCTGCAGCTACCTGCTCATCATTCCAGCCATTACACTTACTTCAAGTCTCTCTAAATGCCTCTATGTAAACAGAATGTACATATGCTTGGTAATGTCTACCTGATTCCTGCAAACTCCACCTTCTGGGTCACATAAGCACAGGTGCTCACCTGTAATAAACAGAGTACAAGTTAAAAGCTCACATCTATAAGCTATTCCATATTGTATCTGGGTATGTAAACACACATATGCCTCACCAGACTCTTCTTAAGCCTCCACATGTCGCCCCTGCCGATATACTGGTCTTTGAAAGTCAGCTCCACAAGGTCCAGTGTTACATCCTGTGAGGACAAAACACTGTAAGAGCTGCTGTTGCGCTGACATGTGGTCCAGCTGCAGACGCCTCAGAGTGAACGCACCTTGGGGTCCACGATGTTAACAATGACATCCTGGTACGCCCGCAGCTTGAAGGCCTGGGCTACAGTCTGGTCCACGCTGATTGTCTCTAAAGTAGAAGAAAATATCCATTATAGTTAGATATTCTTAGTGAATAGGCACCAACGGCACACGACCTGTACACATTCCAGTACAGAGCGAGTATATATAAAACAAGAATTAAGAAAAACAGGTTAGTTTTTAGCAGGATGACAATGCACTTCTGGGTTTTGAAAGGGTTTCATACGCCCAGGAGGTCGGAGGATTTCCCTGCCCATAGAAGAACCATGTGATCCTTGAACTGGAGTTAAAATGTGAATTGGAGATGGCAGATGGTTTTCACATGACAACAGCAATATGATAAATCTGATCATGTAAATAGCTACAATACATATTTCTCATATTTGTTTCTCCCATAATGAGAATAGATTGCGATGAACACTTGCACACCCTCCTCAAAATCTTTTTTTTTGATTAATCGATTAATCATTTATTCTATAAAATGTCAAAAGTAATGACAAATGCCCATCACAAGTTACCAGAGCCCAAAGTGATTCTTAAAATGTCTTACTTGGTCTTACCAGCAGCCAAAAAGATACTTAATTTTATAATGATATGAAACAGAAAAAAGCAGCAACTCTCAGCATTTCTGAAGCTGTAACCAGCAAATGTTTGGTATTTTTACTTCATAAATGACTAAAACGATTAATCGATCATCAAAATTATAATTTTGTGTTGACTAATTGATGAATCAGCTGATGGTTCCAGCACTGCTACAGAGATGATTAAAACTGTATCTGATCTATCCTGATCTCATCCCTGCAACATGACAGACACGCTGTGGAATACAGTGTTGATACTTCATTTACCTTTCTGCAGGTCCTCTTTCAGGCTCTTCACTTGCAGCAGGAGGGGGCTGGGAATTTAAAGGAGAGAATAACAGATTAAAGCATCAGGGGAAGAACAATATTTACCACAACACACCAGGAGGATCTGCTGAAGGCATACGTAACATACGATCTACTCATTATGCAGACTCACCTGTATTCATCGGTGGGGTGTGCAATCTCGATGATGTCTCCGAGGCTGACTTGAGGGAAAACTTTGGGGTTGACAACCAACTCATCATCTGTTCAACAGAAAACGCCATTTAAAAACTCGCAAACCAGAAACCAAATCTTTCAAAAGTATAATATGAAGTGACATCACATGGTGTCACCTACCACTCCCACCAAAGCCTTTCTTGTGCACCACAAGCTTGTAGGACTTGTTGGTCTTCATGATGAACGAGCTGAAGGACAACAACCAAGAGTTCATTCAGGTTTATAAAGGTTGTGTGCGACGGAACATCTCAAACGACAGCCCTGCTTCGTTTTCAGAGATGCTCTCGCCAAACCCATTTCCAAAATCTTGCAATTTATTGCTAACATGCTTGTCGGCAAACGTACAGACGGATGTGAGTTAACATTCAGTTCAGTTCAATTCAGCATGCATAAGATATGCAATGTAGCACGTATTTCAACACAATGTCAGCTTGTAGAACTGTTTCTCCTGTTATTTCCACTACCTTATCTTCTAGACAGTGACGGGAGGTGACGAGGAGTGTAAACCACTTCAAAAGGTTCACTTGTATTGGATTACTTGGATATCTTAAATGCTGTTCTATGAGAAGCAAGGCCACATTAAACTGCCAGATAGTTTTAATAGAGTATCATGTTCTCTCCACACAAGGCGAGACTGAAAGTATCGGGGCTGAGGAAAGATGGGTCTTAAATTAAAGCAGTCACAGCTATGGCTACTCCTCAGTTAAAATGTGACGCATGAACAGCAGATAAGACGAGTTAACGTTACCTGAACAAGCAGCAGTCTCTATAAGCAGCCTAGCTGTCCCGTGGTGTTGACATGTCCTAGCCTAGCATGCTACCTGAAGTCAAGCTAACTAAACTTAGCACTAACCTCACTGCCCACGAGCCTCGGTTACCAGTGAAGTTACCGAAGTTAAAGTCAGCACTTGGCTTGACAATACATCTAAACAACATAAGGCAGAACCATAGTTTTCATGGAAAGTTCATTTCAAAGCTGTTTACTACTCCCTAGCTTGCCCAGTCACATTCTACTTCCTCCAAAACATGGAAATGTTGTCCACGTGGGCTAAGCTCTCGCTGATTGGTTCCCAGCCGATCCGTCATAGATCAGAGAGTGTAGAGCAAGAGGTTTCACTCCTACGTACTTCCGTCTTCGTTTAAATCCTACTTAGGCAGATTCATTAGCATTGTTTTCATATTTTAGGTATTTTTTATTATATCTGTCATTGTTTATGAGCCTTACTCATTCTCTTATAGCTCAGTTATGTTTAGCAGGTGCTCCTGCTCCATGCGTGCATGGCATGGTGATGGCTAATGTCAGAAATTAATATTCTTGAAGGTCCTTGCATGTATCAGCTGCTATATGTGTTAGATAGCTGTCCTGCTAGCCCACAATCCATTCATATTCCAATTTAAACAGTGTCCTGTCGCTTATTGTTCCAGGCTAGCAGAGAGCGTTTTAATAGGCCAGAATAAGATGTAACTTGTCTTCATATTTATTTCATTTTTGGCTAGATGATTGGACCTAGATCATTGCAGTCCTTATCCATGTTATAATTATAAAGGTTATAGAGTCTTGCACAGCGATAACTGAAATCCTTGAGTATTATTAGAATAGAATAGCTCAGACAGCCTGAAGTCCCATGATAAAAATGACTTTATTAAATGATAAAAGGCTTTATTGACAAAAAATACTGATGTCATTAATGTACAGCACCTATCATCAGCTATAGCTCCATTACATCATAATGTTGATTCATAAAAATAACTGTAATTACGTTACACTTTTGTGTCCAGTTTATACTTTGAGTAGCATGTAGACTTATTCAAACTTTTACTACTTGAAGACAAACATTTCTGTTTCTGCTTCCAAACTCCTACATATAAACCTTTATCACACCTTTACCAAGAGTAAACTCCACCCACATGCATGGGTGAGACAACATTCCACATAATAAGCAATACTGTGGAAACAAAACATTAAAATCTATAACACGCACACTAGGGTTACATTAGTATTTTGAGCTGATATTGGGTTTTATTACAAATGGGATCTGGTCCAGTCAGTGTGCTCCACCTCTGATATGACTGATATGACGCAGTTTGATTGATTACATATTAAATGTAGAAGTGTTCGTACTACACTGGTTGTCTACGGGAAGACCTTAAGCTGAACTGATTCTAATGAGACATATTGATCAGATTCCACATCAGTATGCAACAATATGGGTTACTTCATATGGGTTATTTTCCACCTTGACAAGAATAAAATGATTGGCGAAACACTGAATACGTGTAATGTTTTCGACTTTTTTTTTGGCATAAAAATGGTCAAATTAAAAAAATATCGACTCCAATCCAAATATATTGGTATCGCACTGGCTTTCACTTTCACTGGCCTCCAGAAGCCCATATTGGTCGAACCCTGATACATACCTCCAGAATACATGGCAGTTTTTTATGAGAGTTAATAAACGTGATGGGACACGTCCTAAGGCACATGACAATCCAGTTAGAGACGGTCAGACAGTTTATTTTCCACAGCTGAAGCTCATAGTAAGAGTCCTGTCCCCCCTCTTTTCATCAGCAGCAGTTTCTCTTCGTATCTTTGGCGGGGGCCTCCTCCAGATTGGCCCCATCCCATCCTGACGACACAAACACCCACAACGATCGTCACCGTAACGCTTCACATCATCTGCATGTATCGGTTTCAGGTTTTATTTATTAGCTTGACGTACGCTTATAAAAAATACCTCACAGAGAGAATAACATTATATGATGCACACTTCCTGTCCAAAGTTAGGACCCTCTTGATTGAATGTTCTGTGTTTTTCATTCTCTTAAAGCCTTTTTGATCTAAAGGCTTCTGCTTAAATGTTTGAAATGAGCTTCTTAGACAAATATAAACAGTGAAGTTGATCCTATGTATGAATTTCTATCCAAAGCCTTTGCCTTTCCATCAAGGCTGCTTTAAAGAATGTAAAATATAAGATAGTTTTCATTTGTTTCACACTTTTTTGGTCACTGCATGATTCCATCTGTGTTATTTCATAGTTTGGACGTCTTTACTGTTATTCTAACATGTGGAAAATAGTAAAAATAAAGAAAAATGTGGTGTCCCCAAGCTTTTGACTGGTAGTGTATGTCATGTGAGAACTCCCCATAACACACTAGTGTGGCAAAACTCTCTGCTTGTTGTCGAGATGAAAGTGATCCCTTACTGATACTGTTTCCTTGTCCAATGCTGGTGGCTGTGACTCCGCCCTCCACGTCTTTCAGCATGGAGTCCTCAAAGGCCAAAGCTGCCACTCTGAAGAAAAACTCCTGCACATTCTCCCCTGAGAACGAGCAAAATGCGTATGATTCGATGCGCGATATGTGGTTCACAAAGTCTGACTGCGTGTTCAGAATGATGTTTATTTCTGAGACAGATCTTTCTAGCGATGCCATTGGCTGCTAGAATGTAAACAACAATTTAACAATATCACTACAAAGTGCAAATAATATAATTTGAATGGAGAGCAGAATAAAATGCAGCTAATGTCACGACGATTCATTTCTCTGCCCCACGATACATATTGTCACATTTTTGTATTGTGATATATAATTTTCAATATATTGTCCCATCGCTCATTATAACACTAAACGAGAGTGAGCTTACCTGTTTTGGCCGATACAGCCCAAAACTCTGCTTGCATTTCTGTTGCCATCCGGGTGACGTCTTTCTCTGTCCTGTGCCGTTCTTCTGTGGGCTGAAAGAGCCAGAAAAAAATACCAGAAAATCACAGAACCTGCTCAAAAGGAAACATGAAACCTGGTGACATCCAACAGAAGCCATACACTCACCAGCAGGTCACTCTTGGTGCCGACCAGGAAGATGAAACAAGATCCAGGCTCATTTTCTCTCATGGCCTCCTCTAACCACTGCCTGGGCGGGGGGAAAAACATTTCTGGATTTCAAAACTCACTTTCTGTCCCGTCCTCTGCAAGTCATTCCAGCCACAAAGTCTCGCTCTCAAGCCAAAAAAACTAATAAAAAAGCGTAAAGGATTATTTTTCCAGCATTTAGCATGTATGACCTCTTCGCTAGGTGTTTCTGTTATCCTCTGCTCTAATTATCTTACTCCTCTGCATTGTCAGAGAGCGACTTCATTGTTTCTGTCAATTACAGGCCACCGTAGCTGAAGGGTGCGGAAGAGGTGCGAGGGTGGCGGCTGTACCAGAAACCTGTCCATGTTGTCACAACTACATTGGGACTAAGTAAAAGGTGTTTTCGTAGTTTCCATATTTGTTGTGTAATTCATCTTCCATATTTTGACTTTCCAGACCTTTGTAGGAAGCCCAATCTTAATTCTATAGATTTTAATTCTATACTCTATCAGACCTACCGCGTGTGATCCAGGGATTTAATGTCTGCCATGTCGAAGACTGTGATAATCACTGGAAAAGACAAACAAGAACATTCAGTTTCAGCGTCACTAATTTACTCCACCTAAAGCATCATTTTCAAAACAAAAAGTGTCTTTAACTGTCTTACCCTGAGCTCCTCTGTAGTATGCTGAGGCGATGCATTTGAACTTTTCCTGCCCTGCAGTGTCCCAGCTGCAGGACAAGAGTAAGGAAGCAAATGAGTATGGATGACAAAAAAAAACTACACCTCTGCATGACCACACTGTTCTGAAGTCAAGCCACTCACATCTGAAGAGAGAAAGGAACTCCAGATATCTCGAACCTCTCGATCTCAAAGTCCACTCCTATGGTGGCCTTGTAGTCCCTGTCGAATACGTCTTTACAGAACCTGACAACACACGAGCAAATCAGGAGTTGTTTCTCCCTTAAGGCAGGGATTCCAAAAGTGAGAGAGAGAGAGAGAGAGGGAGAGAGAGAGAGATAGAGAGAGAGAGAGAGAGAGAGAGAGAGAGAGATAGAGAGAGAGAGGGGTGGTCGAGCGGGCTAGAGAGTGAATGAAGAGAAAGAGCGAGGCTGGCGAGAACAAAGCCGGTCAGTCAGAGGAATTAAAAACTATTTTCTGATTGTTTCACAGCGGTTACGTTCCAAAGCACAAATAAACACACCCACACCTCCGCACAAGTGCAGGAAGGTGCCGCATTGTATATATCTATATATCTATATATCTATATATATATATCTGTTCTTTTTTCTTACTGACTTCAGTAGCGTCCTATCAGTGAACTCAGTCAGTTCCAACAGAGAACTCTACAGAAAAACAAAAATTTTTAATCTTTAAAATACTAATACATTATACTCTAGTTATACTTTCTGTACATATTACTCCACAAAAAACCTTTTCCCTAAATTTCTATTTTAAATTTTTATACACATACTTTTTATATTCTACTTACATACTCCTTTCTTTACATACTACTCCAAAACAGACCTGTATTCCCTCATTTTCTCCTTTTACACTTTGCTATTTGACAAATCCCTTATGTGTATGTGCAAACTTACTTAGCCAGCAAAACTGATCTAATCTAATATTCTGATCCAAGTTGTAAAAGTGTATTGGAAGTAACACTTAGTGGATACTGAGTGATGAAATACCTATTAATGAGGCAGGTCTTCCCCACATTAAGGTCTCCAACCACCACTGCTTTGGACATCTTCTGCCTGTCCCACCTGTAAAGAAAACATTTGTCATCGGTGCCGTCGGAGCGAAACATGCAGTATATCGACCCAGATATGATCCCAGACCAGGAGACTCACGGCTGATGCCTGGCGGCTCTGTCTTTGCAGGCAGCTTTAGCCTGAGCGGCCCAGTCCTCCTTCAGCTGTAGACAAGCCTGATGTGTGTAGCACTGAGAAGAACAGGAGCACACACACTCACATCCACTCTGCATACGATGCTGATCACACAGACGAGCTAACGGATCGCTGCATACAAGGCTTGGGCGATATCGCTGCAGTGTAGTGCCATAGTAAACACTGTAAAGCACGCCACATCTACCATACTGAGGTAACTACAGTATGAGTAGCATGAGAAACTTGCTTATTATTTTGACAGGCTGTGTTTCCATACATGGAGAATTCCTTCTTAACCTGGTTAATGGAGTAACCTGGTTTTGGTTCCATGCATGCGAACATCATAACTGGGTTAGAATATCCCGGGTAAACTCACTGATTGTGAGAAACCTGGTTAAGATGCCTGTTTTACTCTCATATTAAATGGCTTACTGTGGCACGGAAACACCTTACAGCTTTCACTTTACTGCGCACACTTTCAGCATGATGGGTACATTTTGATGTCCACGCAAGCAGTAGCCTACTTCCTACTACTATTACTGCTGGGATCATTCAGAGTATGACCAATAGGGTTACTCTGCCATGTAAACATAGCCTTCTGAGAGGACCACTTTAAGAACCAATGTCCCTAAACATGTGGTGAACTTCCTACGACTCTCATCCAAATGATTTGCCTTAATTTAATACCTGGAGAGGAACCAAGAGACAGTCCAGTGAAGACAGAGCAGATGGGTTTTGGAAACTCATGATGGCTCGCATGAGCCAACTGCCTGAAAATAAGTTTGTCCAAAATATTCCCCATGGAACAGGATTTTCACAAGATGTTTGGAGTTCAAACTTCCATCCTAGACTTGCTCTCTTGATACTTCATGGCCTCACTTTAAACGCACCAACCAAATGAGTGGAGAGTTGCATTCACATGTTAATAACCTATGTGGGCCAGCTAATGTTGACACAGGCTCTCTTTGATTTAAACAAATATATAACGCAACAGCCCTTAATTAGGTTGAGTGCTGTGATCTGACACTGATTTAGCCATCTGAGAGAGATAGGTGGATGTCACAAGTTTCCAATCACTTTAACACTCTCTGCTCGCCTGCCACCCACTTCAGCCAGGATAACTGCAGTAAAAACATCAATGTTTCTGACGCTATTTAAAGATTACAATTTGTTTGAACTAGGAATTATCCTGGAGCTGGATTAAACTCTTTCTGGTCTGTATTGTCACCATGTTGGATATCTGAGAATGACAGGCAACCTTTGGGAACCTACCTTTGGGAACTCCCAGATGACCCTGTCCTTGCTGACAGGAGGTGGGAAGTGCATCCTCCCACTCCCGTTATCTTGCATGACGACTCAGCGCAGTTTCAGCCTGTGGCAGAGTGTATTATAGCAGCAGTTCTCTTGCTCCATCTAATTGACTGCAATGCCAAGCACTCTTTCTATGTGTGCTGGCTGTGTGTCACAAATTCTCTCAATCAAATAACCCTGAAGCGTTTACAGACGTAGCTAGTGTTCAAGTCATGACGTGGTGCGTGAAGAAACCGTTGACTAGTGTGTACATGTGGAAACTGAGTTATGATTATGATAAAAAATCGATGTAACGGTTAACGTTATCGTTAGGAGGTGCTAGTGAAGGCGCTGCGTTATCGTGCTGGGCGGCCACAGTAGCGTCAAGCTCGCCACAGTAGTTAGCATCATACCGGAGGTGATGTAATTTTACCTTCAAAATAAAAGCCTAAAATGTGCGTATACAGAGTCTATAGAATAAAATGACCAAAAAAATGTATCAAAACAGTCAGCGGAACCACAGATGTCTCATTAAACCCAATCTTTTTTCCACTTCTGTACTTTTTTATTACTCTATTAAAAACACTGAACACTGAAAGCAAGGTTCAACTAGCTAACTTGATGGTAGCCTATGATTTTTTTAACAGGCTACCAACACTGATATTTTGGATTGAACCTGCCAATAGCCAATGTTTTGAATATATTTTGATTATATTTAAAATTGACAACAAACTGCATCATCGACTATAGTAGAAGTGGATGTTCGCAAATAGGGGTTTTAATTTGACGACTGTAACAGGAAATGTTATCTTTTCACTTTGGCTAGCTTGACCCTGGTGGCGGCCGGCAGTCACCGTGTGGGACCCTGCTTCCTACCGTCACAGCTACAGCAGCGTCGGCAGCATCTTCTTCATAACCTCAGCCTGGTACACACCGTGACTCAGCACACACACACCGTGACCCAGCACACACACACCGGGCCGCCTTGTACTCACCACGGGGGAAATAACGTCGAGTATCTCCTCGGTTTCTAAAGTTGACTCGCTTGCTGCTGTTGCGACCGCGAGCGCTGTTGGATGAGGTGCTCGTCACCATGACAACAGCACTGCAGCGCCTCTGTCACGTGATAAGGGGATATTTATCACACGTGGTTCAAAGTGGGGCCCGGGCCCTTCAGAGGGTCCCATGGGGTCCCAATCAACATGTTTGTACCCATGCAGTAGGTCAGTTTCTTTTTTCTTTCTTTTTTTTCAAGTGAAGCAACAAAACAGACATGTGTGTAATCTGTTCACTTTGTCTCAGCAAGCACAAAAAAGTACCTCAGTAGTCAGACAGCTTGCATATTGTCTTTTATTTTTTGCTATAATATCAACAGATGTGGAGGGAAAATGTTCATGGCAACATACAGAGATCCAGTACAGAGGTTAATCCAATACACAGCGATTTACAGTTTTACACACTTTTAATCAAGTCAGTTTCAGATCTGTGGAGCTTTTTAATTGTTTTGTAATTGTGTTTCACATACATTCATGATAGCATTATAGTTTTGTAATTTTAGTAGTATGTTAATTTTGCTCTGTGTCATTGCGCTATGTTGATACATTTTGTTCCACTAATAAAGTTGAATAACGACAAGCAGCGTTGTGTCAGAATGGATAGAAAGAGCGTGAGGAACCTGCACACTGAGGATGGCTGCCATTCAACATTACAGACACAAAGAAATGGCATTTCAATGAATTTGACATCTTTCCAGTTGAAACAGGATGTTGGGGCGGGGCCTAACTGTTCAGAAGTGGACAGGTTGGACAAGAACAAGCATGGAAAGCGACTCAGTACTTTATGA
>OMOV01093000.1:8337-29042 GCA_900312565.1 Beryx splendens
TATATATATAGGACAAGCCTGAGATTTCTACAAAGGAGTTATTGATAATGTAATTAGTGAATAAAGGGGTAGGATATAAGTTTACACTTCTTCCTACTCCTTTTCGCACATGTAAATTAAGGCAGCTTGCGGATGCAATTTTATTATGTTTTATTTTTTTCTCATTTTTTCTTTCCTTTTGTGTTGTTCATATGTTTTTAACTACTGTTATTGCTGCATTTTACATGTTCGAAATAAAGACATCAATCAATCAATCAATCAATCAAGATAAAACAGCAAATTTGAGAATAACTTACTCTCTAACAGTCTTGGGTCCAGATTGCCTCAGCTGTTTCTCAGCCCCACCTTGGCAGCTCTTCTTTTGTTGACTTTTGCTACTGGATATTGTCTTCTCAACCTCCACCTCAGCGTCATCTGGTCTTGTGTCTGACATCTGAAAGTAATAAATAAATGGTTTGCAAGAACCTCTCCTGAAAATCACTGTTATTGCTATGATACAAGTCAACTGACATTGATATCACACATAAAAGCAACAAGTGGTTTTCTTTGATAATCATAAGGAAACCATCTACTCACAGGGGTTTTGTAGAACAAATTCTCCAATAAGCTCTGATCATATTGCGGGTCATTGAGCTCACTATCTCCACACATACTGCTATGTCCAGACAGAGATTTGGGGGATGAGCCTTCCCCGTCCCAGAGAGGTAGAGGAGATGTGTTTAAGCTAAAAAAAAAAGAGAGGAGAGAATGGACATGGGGGAAAACACACACCGAACAATTCTTCTTATTCACACTGGCTATATTTGCCGTGATGTTTAGAAGCAAATGCTGAATCACACATAGCTACCGGCCAAGTAGCAGATCCACAGCCCTGTTCTCCATGTCAGCGGGACGGTCTGGGCTGAGGCAGCCTGACGCTACAGCAGCATGATGAGAGCGCTGGAAGCTTGAGTCAGCATGCAGAATATTTTGTAGCAACGTCCCACAGGGAAGAGGCGACGGCCTGGAGACACAGGAATACAAGACTTAGAGGAAGTGTTCTCTGTGTAAGTGTAGATATAAATAAAACTTTTTTTTTTTCTTACAGATCTGCCATTCTCTCTTGAAACACTAACTTGGAGGATGGCAGGATGTTATCCTTCGGGAGAGGGACATGGGTGCCTTTCAGAACTGGGGCAGAATCCAGGTCACATTTCAAAGCTGACACCACCATGGCGTTTCTAAGCTTGCTGCCACGCTCTAAAATAACTGAGAAGACAAGAGAAAACGTCATTATATTGTTAAAACAGTCAATTTCCTTAGTCAATTACCTTTGCGATTAAGTACATCTGATGTGCTGCGATGTTGAAACCAACCTGAGAGGATATCATTGGTTGTCTGACCATCACGAGGTTCCTGTCTTGAGGGATTCACAGCTGTTTGACTATACTGAGATCTGTCTGTTGTTGGCATCTGGTTTTCCAATGACTCTTCCTTGCCTTTGTCTGTCTGGGCACTTTGGAAATATAAATGGTCTTTCCCTCTGAAAATATTATATCAAAATATAAAATCATTAATCTCAGATTTAGACTCACTGTACATTCTCTGCTCTGACAACAAGAAACAGACATCTGATTATGAAAAGCAACAACACAACAACCAAACCTTGGTGTGTTTCCGCTGCTGCTCGCTGACTCTTTCCCACTGCCGACAGAGAGACGTCTGGGCTGAGAGGGAACCGTCAGTGTGGTGACTTGTGGCACTTCAATACTGATATCTGAGGCAGGAACTGAGCTGCTGCTGTCGTAGGCTTCAGTCAGGGGCTCCAAAGTAAGGGACACCTAAGGTGGTAAAAGGCAAATCTATGTTATTTAATGTATAATGTAATATTTAATAATATAATAAATATCTGCTAATTAAGAGTAGGGCTGAACAATTAATCGAAATTTTATCGAAATCGCAATATGGCCATTTTCAAATCGCAGGAGGCGCAATATTTGTTAAAGGTGAAATGTGTGTCAAAATACCATTTTTAATTAAATATTGTCATGCTGCAAAGATGTCCTGGCCTACACAGCATATTCTACAGACTTAAGAAAACATCTTTGTTTGGTACAGACCCCTGCAAAAATCACACCATCATCACTTTAATACGTTTTTCAATGAAAATAATGATTATTAAATGATCATTCCCTCTAATATCGTAAATCATATCGCTATTGCAATATCAGTCAAAATAATCGCAATTAGATATTTTTTCAAAATCATTCAGCCCTAATTAAGAGTAACTGCACACTGGTTGACAAATTAACAGCAGCCACCAACTAAATGCTGATGAATTTTTACTGTAGCTGGTAAGTTTGTTTACTTTTCCAGCTACTTTGGCAGGTAACCGACTATCATTTGGAGGTCCTATTCTATTCTAGACATGTAGCTGGCTGGTAAATGCACCTTAAATTTTCCCATTTCCCACTTACCTGTAACTCGCCCAACTTTTCAGATGTTGGAGACACGAGGGTGTAAAACCCGCTGATGGACTGTGACAGAGAGAGACGAGAGATCCCAGCAACCTGAGCACGTGCAATCGGCAAATGATCCAGCTTTGTCTGAACTTCCAGCACCAAAGAGCCCATATCTGTTCATGAATGACAGATGTGTTGCAACTTTTAAAAACATGTACAGTACGTTTGCATCATAGCAAACTCATACATATTTCAGCCTGCTCAGTTACCTGTCAGGTATGAGGTGAACTGCTTTGGACCACAGCGGATGGGGAAGCGTGTTGTAGTCTTGACGGTCTTCTGTGACACTTGTGATCCATCTCGTGGACAAAAATGTGTCCCGTTGGATGATTCTCCCCACCAGCGCAACCTGACGAATGTTGCAGATGGCGGCTTGTGAACCGTCCACAACACTCTGCTTATTGTCACTCGTAGGAAGCATCTCAGCTGGCCCTCGACCAGAGGAGGGAGGCTGGTGGAGGGGGACACGTCACTAGGAGCTGCATAAGAGAGTTTCGTTATTATTCATCACAGCAAGGTCAAGACACAAACAGTGCAAACACAATGTATGCCTAGGACAAAGCTCATCTAATGACAGGAATTAAAAGAATGAGTTTGTTTTAGTTCATTTACTGGTATGACAAACACTTAATGAATGTCTATATCAAATACTGTTCACAGCCATAGATCATCCTGCTTTTCCTGCACAGGGGTTCATGCCTCTAAAGCTTTCAAATGCATCACACTGCATATAGGGGAAATACCCACAACAAGTCCCTATAACCTAGTTATCCCTTGTACATTCTTTCATTTCCATATCAATGAATAAAATATGTGCCATATTATGCTGGTGATGCAGTAACCTCTGTATGTTAGGTTACATTTTATTGAGTCAATGTGACTTTAAACTCAAGTTTTGTTAGAAAAAGTTCTGACACTATTCTGTATTTACAAAACGCATACCACTTCATGTGAGTGGTGAACATGAACCTACAAGAGTTTTACTTTTGCATAGTGTTGAGAAACAGAAAAGCTATATCTGAAAGCTTCAGGAAGCTGAGCTATAACCTTAACGCTAACATAAACAAAGACTTAGCTACACCACTGACGTTACCTTAACTTATACACTGACTTTACATACTGAAAGCATGAAACTGCTGAGCAGGACAAGCGCAGGGAAAGAGACAGGGTTTGAGAGAAAGAGGGAGCACCTCAACACAACATTAGCATAAGCACAAGATGAGTTAATTAACGTTAGCTAGCATGCCGAGTTAATGTGAGTTTGACAGCTGACGCTAACTACCAAACAACTTTAGCTGGCTTGCTAGCAACGTTCGGTTAGCTGACAACACCTTAACGTTACCTTTCCTTTTGCTGCTTCCAGCTTTGGCAGACTTCAGTTTTCTGCTCTTCATTCCTCAGCTGAGTAAACAGAGATGATAAATGACAGTTTGGCCAAAAGCAGTGGTTGAACAGTTAGCAGGCATTGTTTTGTAGCATCCCAGCTTACTAATCCATTTAAAAGAGCTGTTTGAGTTGCACACAAACGCAGCGCGCAAAACTGTTTCCGAGCAACAACGTCCGCGTTCTGTCCCGCCTCCGCTGCGCTGCGTCTCACTGAGGCATTCTGGGAAATGGAGTTTCTGTGCGGATGGACCGTCAGACATGCATAACCTCCTTGATACATGCGGTTATAAGCTGTTTCTGCGCCTCTCCCACTAAGGCAAATCAATGTAGGCTATATTCAATGTACTTGGCAATAAGAGTGATTCTGAAAATTGTCAACAAAAATCTAATTAAACTCAGGCACTCAGAGAGGCAAAACTCAACACTGAACAATTCACTAAGTTGCTGTTACACCCAAAGACATAATTCCTATCACTTAGGCTAAATTTGAAGTAAATTGATCCTACAAACATACCCTCAGGACTTGGAGTCAAGTCTCTGTAGGCCTATTTATGGCTAAAAACGGTGATTGTCTAATGGCGAAAGTCCCAAATTCTGATCAAAATTAGGTCAGTTGTTTCTTGGAAAAGGACTTCTGTCCACCAAATGTCATGGAAATCTCCTCATATGTTTTTGACACAACCTGCTGACAGACGGACAGATAAACTTTTGAGGCGAAAACATAATCTCTTTGACTGAAATAATTAATTTAGGCTACAGAAAGTGTTTGGACATTTTGGATGACACTGTCTAAGTGTGACAGACTTTTAGCTTTAAATTGATGCTATTTTCAGTTTTGTAGGCCTATAAACTGTAAAATCACCCTAGCTCTATAATTGAGCTTGAATATCTTTGATGGTTGCTTCTCCCTAGTAATTATCTTCTTGAGCTCTGCAAGGAAACCATCAAAGTTCTTCATTTCAACCTTTAAGTTCTGCACCAGAAACACAAGGTTGGTTTGTTCTCTTTTTAACTCCAGCGTGCTTTATATTTCCACATTTTTACATACTGAAATATAAAAAAGACTTGAAAGAGAACATTATAATATGTCAATTATTATTTTATATTATCAGTCTAAATTATCTGGTGATGGTTATAGGTTATGGAACTGTAGTCAATCTAATTAATTCACTGTATAGCCTAAGATTTTTTGACCACACATTCAAAATGGCTATTTTATTGAATGATACTAAAACTGTCCATATGCCAAGGGCTGCTCTTTGGCTGTTTCAGTCAATATGGCTGAAAATTTTGTCCAAAGGATTTTGTCCAAAATCATTTAACCTCTTAGCCCTGTTTCACTGAACACCCACATTTATTAAGAGAACAGAGCCAAAACAAACAAAAATAGGTATTTCTGTCCCTGTCCCCATAATTATGGGGCTCCCTGTCCAGAATGTAACCTATTTTATGTAATGACAGATCCAAATATGTCATACACTTAAGAGAGGAATTCAATTCCATCCGCCTAAGAACCGATCAACCACAAAAAGTATTTTCTGAAGGAGCAGAAGTAGTAAGAGTATCAGACACATTGATGGATTGAAAAAGCAATCCTCTCCTGTCTTCTTTCCCATCACCAGCAGAGAGCAGCACTGATCTTCCCATTACTGTCACCAAATCAGCACAACGATAGGACTATATGTAGTGGCTCATAAAACATGGTTAGGAAAACTCTGATTGCTTGGCTGGAACAGAGATTAAAAAGAAGCTTGTTGTACTTCTGCTTTACTTTTGACTGTTGTTGTTCATCTCTTTGTCAGTCTATTTCTATTTCTGTCAGTCGGCATGTAGCTACTGACCGCTCTACCTATCTGTCTCACCTAGTGTCCCTATCACAAGTGATCACATAGTTCTCAACCAAACTGATCAAATCCTTATATTTCACAAGTTAGGAATGTTTCCAAAATGTTAAAATCTGTAGAAAGATCTGTTTTGATCATAATCGCACAACTCAGCCTCTTTTAATGTGCAAACACACTGTATATACACTTGATCATGCCTTCAGGAAGACCTGAGGTATAGTCATGTCACGTGTGCTTTAAATAGTCTCTTTGGACAAGGTGGTGGTGAAATCTCTCACGCATAGCAACCTCAGCAGCCATGTTTGTTATGGCGAACATGGCAACACTGGGGGCCAAGGTGTACAGAAATGGTTTGAATTCTGGGAAAAGTTAAGCTCCAGGTTTCAAGGGGGACCTGTGAAAAAACTTTACAGTTTAAAGCGCCAACAAATACAGAAACGCGTGTGCTCTCTGATTTCTGTGCATTTTATTTTGTTCATGGCTTTGATGGTACAACAAGTCAATTTGGTTGACATTAGCTTCCTCTATTAATGATGCAGCAAGTCAAACTGAATTACAAAAAACTGGGTTTCTAGATGATTTGCGATATACAGGATGGAGCTTTGTTCACTTCAAGATTACTCACAAGAGACAGTTCACTCAACTCTAATCAAACTAATTTTATAGGGCGATGAATACATACTGTAACTATACACCTAACTACATTTTTTTAGCAATAGTGGTGTTAACCACAAATCTAAATGTAAAAGTGTTTTGAATGCCTTGAACCCCATATATTCATATTTGTGATGAGATATTTTGTCCATCAGCTCCGAGGGGAACAATCAAGGCCTACTGTTGACTACACATGCAGCCAGGACCATGTAGTATCCATCCAGTATATGCAGTATATGGCCAGTTATGTTTTGTGTGTGTGTGGAGAGTGTGTCCGTCTGTGTACACTGTGGTGAGCTGGAGGGAAAACTTACATCCCTGTGGGTAAGCAGAGGTATTATCCCTCTTGACCCCCCCATCCCCCTTCTCACTCTCTCCACTCCTTGTCACTCAAGCAGCAGGCCGCCCCAAAGAATCACATAGAGGCCCCTTGGAGCCTCCAGCCCATGCAGCACATCTCTCACCTCACTCTTCCCTCCTCACTGACAAAGTGAGAAAGCGAGCAGTCTTGTTTTCAGATGGATTCTGACCTACTTAGACACAGATATCTGCCTGGTATGCAGACAGACACTCAGCGTTCGTTGTGTGAGTTGAGACGCGAAGGCTGGAGCAGACGGGTTCCCGATCACTTCTCTTACAGAGCATGATTAATGACGCCCAACCTCTGAAGATGAAAACAAAGATGACGGAACCGGCTTAACTGTTCCATTAGGCACGAGACATTTAGTAACATTAAAACAATTTAAAACAGCCTCTCGTGGGTCGCGATGACCACATCATTTCCAACTGGGAGTAAACACTCACAGTGACTGGTTGCTTTGACTCATAACACTAGTCTCAACTGCATTCCTCAGTTCTGACATGACTAATTACAGAAGAAGAGCTCTTAAACCAAAATGTCTTGTAACAATCAACAGTGTGCCAACCGAATAGGAAAGCATGCAAAGAGTACATTGCAGATTCTGTCCATACGTTTTTGAGGGGCTGCACAAAATGTTTTTTTAAAAGCAAACTGCAAGCAGAGGCAAACAACCTCGCACAGTTAACTGAAACCAGCCCAGTGTGCAAAGGCAGAGGCCTCTCTCCATCTGCAGGGACCGGGGAAGCAGGAGCAAGAGAGCACTTTTGGCCTCTGGGGCTGATTGCCAACTGCCCCACTCCTCTTCCAACCCACCTTCCAAAGCGCGGCTCGGCCTTGTGCTGCCCCTGCCCCCTCCAGGTGTGTCCGCTGTATGCTCCATGTTCCCTGGGGCCTGGAGCTCCAATCACAGAGGCGGGCTACCCCTTCGTAGCTCTCACCTCCCCTGCCTGTACACACTCTGGCTCCCTCCTCCTCGCTGCCTGCAAGTGTGCCTCTCCATTGTAGAGGCTGGCTCTTGTACTCCAAGCGGGCCCAGCTATTGCTCCACCCCTCTCACTCTTCAGGATTGAGGCTGCAGCGACGCTGGAACTCTTGGCCGTGCTCATGGATCCATTTGTTCGCCACTGGAATGTACAGAAAGTTGGATTCTCATGCTCAAATACATTCAAGATTAAAAAAAACTATATTTATTTATTTTATATTCTTTATACCCTTTTCATCAATTTCTGGTACAGTCGCATACTGGCAGCATGTGGAAAAAATGTGTCTCCAGCTGCGCTGTGGTGATTAATATGCTTCTCTGTTCTCTCTAACAGAAGCATCAACAATACTGCTGTTCCTGTCTAAATGGAGGCCAACCAGCAGCATGTGTTTAGCATCCAGGATGGGCGCTCAGTGTCTGACCTGCACTCTGCAACATCTCTAAATGCATCTCTGTAATGCAGCACAGATGTGCCCCATCTCTCAGACAGTAACTCCTGTAGCACAAGAACACAGAATGCTGGACTACTGTTGAGAGAAATAGGCCATGATAATAATTGTGTTCAAATAAGGCACTGAGGTGATTTGGTATCCATATTCAAGTAAATTATTGGCCTCTATTGACAGCATCATCACATCAGTGAATAATCACAACCTGAATCAATAGACTCTTACCCCATTTGTCCCCAGCAAGGACAGGGCAGCCGGCATGCAGGGTGTCTCCATCCCCTTGACCATTTCTATGGAGATTCCACCAGAAGATGGCAGCATTCTGGGATATGAAACACAAAAGCATCACTCTGAATGTGATAAGAAAAATTGTGTGGTCTAAACTTCACACCCAGACCTGTGGTCCAAGTACCCCTCCGTGACAGATGTTGAGGAAACACAGCTAAGTGAGAGAGCTCCTGCAGATCATCAGTTATTTTATGGGTAAATACACCCTCACTTTGCCAGTGTATCCCAGACAGGAAGTGAAAACCCAATAAAAATGAAAAGGTTAAAGGTCGAACCCCAGGGACTGTCTGGCAGAGCTTCCACAGCAGCTCATTTATCAATCCAAAAACAACCTCAACCTCCTCTGAGGCTGAGCTACACAATAGCACGATTGTCAAAAGAAATCTTCAGGCTCATGACACTGGTATGATCTGACCTTTTGCAATTTTGACAGCTGCGCTGAGTGAGGTTTGGGTGAAAATGTTCTAGCTCGAGGCAAAATGTGACATGGAATCAAAAGAGGCTGCGATCAGCACCTCTCAGACATTAGCAGTGCATTTACCTTCACAACAGGAACACTGAAGTTGGCATGGATGAAGGCTGTGGACCCACCTGCCTCAACAGGGCTGAGCTGTGGAAAATGACATTCTTTCAGAGTTGTGTCTGGTGTTTACGTGCTCATGTTATGAAACGTCACTCTGTCTGTGCTGCGCTGTTTTCAAAGGCTCACAAAGTGACATTATTTTCTAACCACTGACCGCTTTTACTCGAATGCTCACACTGGATCAATAAAAACAATAGCAGATTACTTTCCATAACACGATTAGGAAGCACTTTACAGAGGAGTAACAAAGGTAAAAACAGATAAAATGGGCGGTAAAAGCAATGAACAAGTAAGAAATATAAAAGGCAAGGCAAGAACATGAAAGTAAACCATAAAAGCAATGTCAAACACAGTTCATAAAAGATTGCTGCATCAAAGCGAGTAAAAAGTGATTTGAAAGATGATAGATTTATCCAGCTTAAGTTCCTCAGGCAGGTCCTTCCAAAGTTTAGGAGCCCTGATGGCAAAAGCCCAATCGCCTCTTGTTTTAATTATAGACGTTGGAGCAGCCAATGGGAACCTGCCCAAAGTCCTCAGGCTGCGATCTGGATCATACAGGGATGGTTGCAATAACACTTCACTTACATATATCATGAAGGTCGCCACTCGATTCCCAGTTTTAAGCTTGAATAGGGGGCTTGATGCTGACTGGATACATGGAAATGTAAACAGTCATTAGAAAGTTGTTATTGTATTACCACAAATATGATTGTAGACAGAAATAAGAGCTGAACTAACACAACATAATCAAGTTTTAGAACCTGTAAAGAAGTCTTCCAATCAACTCACTGTAGCGTGATCAAAATGAGGTTCATAGTGGCCACCAATCCCATAATTCACCACTTGGAGGTACTCGCCATACGGAGGCTGCACATTCAGACCCGTGAGCATGGAGATCCTCTGGTCCAGCTGCCCGATAATGGAGCGTGTTGAGCCTTTAAGCCACGCACTAAAAATATGACATATTGACAAAGGTATGCATTACTATCCCAGAGTAATCCACATTCAGAGAAACTAAATAAGGCAATAAATCTGACCCAATTTATAATTCACAAATTACAGCTAATATGGCTGAAATAATTTGCACACCATGCATTTAATTGTTTTTTAAAATGCACACAGTCAAAAGCAACTGCAGTGTTTTTTTGTTGCATTTACTACAAACATGCTTAAGTGACGCTGCAGTAATGACGCTAGTCTACTCAAAGAATTAGTATGAAATAAATTACAGATAATAAACAACATATCATAATCAAGGTGTTCACATCGTACCTCTTGCTGATGCGGTACTCTGCTGTTGCTTGTTTCTCGCCAGCTGCCACCACAGATCTTCTCAACTTGTTAGCAAAAGATAGAAAACACCATTTTATATTTTTACAGCAGGCAAGCTTTGACATCCAGCTGCAGGCCCTAATAAAATATGAGCAATGGCACGTGTCCAAAACAGAAACTGAAAACAGATCATAGAAAATGAAGAATTTGGACAAAAAAGCACAGTTTCTAAAGCTGGGTTGGCATTACTCATCTAATCCTGCATGCCAAGGCTTGAGGAGAGTTAGGAGGGAAGAGCGGACTGAGAGTGTTTCTTCAGTGAATGAACAATAAATCTTGAATCTCACTGCAAGTTCACATAAAGCATTCAAGGACTTGCTGATTTCCCCAAAGGACAGATACCCCCCGTTTTGCCACAGGGATCAGTTTCAAGTTTCATCTCGTCTTATCCCACAACTTGTGAAAGTGCTCCTCAAAGTCTGAGTCTGGAGGGGAGTCAGGGGAAGTCCAAATGTGTCGAACTGAGCCGACCCTTCTGCAAACTGAGCCTCCATGAGTTTTCTGCAGAATTGTCATTTTGTTTTCTGTCTTTTTTTCTTAACTACTACAAAAAAACAAGAAAAGTCATTATTTCACACATTAATTCACCCCCTCCTATAAACCTATAAAGTAACAAACCTTTTAAAACAACAGACCTATGCTTCAAATAGGTTGAGACTGTTAAATACTGAGGCCCTGGAGCCCAGCAGGAACAAAGTGAGTGCCATGCTCATGGTTAACAAATACCGCTCACTGCTCCAAATGGCTAATACTCTGGGCCTGTTTTCAATCAACCCACAAGTTGACATAATGATGAAATAAGTACAGGGATTTCCATCAGAGGAAAGGGATGGAAAACTCATTGAACAGTGCCAAAACCTCACAGAAGCTATAGGACATCACTTTGGTTACCAAATAGTTCCAAAATAACTGAGTCAGCATACTGTAAATGGCTCTAAGGACAATATACTGCAGCTTCCCATTCAGCCAGCAGAAAACAGATAAAGCTTTCGGATAGATACTGTGGTGAGATGTTAGTGGACTGAACTTCTACTGGTGGAGCTCGGGGTAATTTGGACGGTCCGAGGCACTCAGCCAAGTGTTCATAGTAATGTATCCCTCATTCCTTTAGGCCCTGCTAAATGTTTGGAAGCACACCAACTCTTCCCACAGATGGGCCTTTGCAGTGGTGCTCTCACCGTTAGGTGAAGATACGTGACTGTAGCCTTAAAGACAAGGTTATCAAGCAATAGAATCTTATTTTTCATCAGATTAAAAGAAATTTACTTTTTGACAAAACATCTCTCCTCTTGTTACAGTAAAAATGATTTCAATCAATGTTTCCTGAAACTGCTGTTTTAAGTTATTAAAACAGGGTTGTGACGGAATGAAGGAATACGTTCCTTATGAAGGAATACGTTCCTTATTTGGAGAGGACAGTCCTCTCTAAATAAGGAACGTATTCCTTCATTCCTTCAGTCAAGCATATGAAGGAATACGTTCCTTATTTGGAGTGGACAGTCCTCTCTAAATAAGGAACGTATTCCTTCATTTGTTCACACTGATGAAGGCCGGATGGCCGAAAACGTTCTGTGGCAGATGAACAATTAAATCAAGTGAATGATATATTTCTGAGTGCGCCCCTCTCTTCACAACATGGTCTCTTGTTTGACAGGCCTGATCATGTAGAAAACTTCTGTTCTTATTGAGAACCAGATCACTGAACAGAGGTGAAGCCACTTTAGGACAGAGGGCAAGGTGAGAATCCACCACAAGTGAAATGATTGACAAATTTTTAAAAAGTCCTCTAATGAAAAACTAACGCCTGGGCAGAGGTCCTCGGGGTTAGACCACAAGAGGAAAATAAAAGTGATGAGAAACTTCCTAAAATAACTGTATTACCAGTAAGGCCAACACTAACAGAGTGTGGAGAGTAGTTTCCTGTGCAATCCAAATAGGAAGCCATGAAACACAGAGGAACTTGGTGGCATATACTCCAAATAAACATCATGGAAGATGTGGAAATGGACAAATGCTACTATAAACAATATCTCTTGCATCATTCAATCATAACGGGTAAGTTTGACGGGACTTTGGTGGGCAGAAAAAAACGGGGTCAGAAAATCAAATCAACGTTTCACCAGAGTCATGTGAAAACCTCATAACGTTTTTGTGATTTTAGTTTTTTAACTCCAGTTGAAGAATTGCATGATTCCTCCAAGAAGATAATACAACACTTAGATCTACGAAACCCTTTGAGAACGGCATTGGATAAACTGAAAAATGCATGATGTACATTGTTGTTGACATTTTGGAGGCATTTTCACCCAACAACAATAATGTATGGAGAAAAATGACATGACACTGCAGGCACTTACACCTGGCTGGGCGAGCAGCTTGATGTCCTCTGCCTCTGTGTCGGTGATGAAGCTGTGGTACAGGACCACATATGGCCGCAGGCTCAGCACTTCACGTCTTATTGGCTGCAGTAGCAGCCCAGGACTGCCATTGGTGAAATAGTCGCAGAACAGTCTGGGGTTTTCATAATGTGTTGGCTGTTAGGAGAAACATACATCTGAAGTTCATTACCAAAATCAAAACAAGATTTTTATTTTGTTTTTATGCAAACAAATTAACTTCAACATTATTCTCTGCCAATATAAGCTTGAAGGGGAATACCACTTTTAAACAGTCACATAGTTGTTGTTATGGTCAAGGACACTTCAATTATAAATTTTCAACCTGATTAACTCTGTGATGAACCCAGAAAACAGAGAATTGGTCAAATCTGTGAAGTCATCAAGTCACAGCTGCTCCACAGACAATGAAAATGACAAAGAGTGATGATGATGATGTTTGTGGTTTTCTAGAAAGTTATTCAGTTTTTACACCCAAATGAGATTTCCTCTAAAATTGTGCAAACTGTTGAAAAGAAAATGTCACCACACCCACAAAAATGAACCCCTGATCTTCTCAAAGCCCTCTTTTCCATTTGTTTCTCTGTAAAGCTGTAAAACTTTTAGCTTGACATCAAACATCAGGGGACAGAACATTACTCTTCTCTCCCTTCTGGCTATAGGGTAAATGAGAGAATATTGTCATAAACTAAACTGTGCAACGGCAAATCAACAACATTTTACAAACAAGATTTAGTGGCATTTCCCTTGAAGGCTGCGGCCAAGTCTCTGCATGATATTGAGAAAACACAACTGCTCTGCACATTTGGTTAGTATTATACACACTTAAGAATACTCTGGTTGTCATATTGACTTATCCTGATTACTTCTGGATATTCTCTCTTTACATAACGTGTTCAGTATGATCAATAGTGGGGAATACCTGAGAGCCTTGGGTCTGGCAGAGTTTCTCATACATATTCCTGGTTCTTAGATAAGTGGAGTTGGGTCTCCTCAGCCCGCCGCCCCTGATACGTGAGGCTGGACTCTCAACAAGCAGCTTCTCGTATTTCTCAACATTCTGCAAAACTCTTCCGTTCAGCGGATCTTAGAAGAAACAAATGATATAAATATAGTAGGCATAGTTTATAGAGCACATTTCCTCATTACAAGCTTCAGTTTGGAGAGGCAAGTCATGCAAGGGAAATACAGTCAGCTGCAGTGCAGATGCTTTTCATGGCATTTTTATGCTGCATGTGCATGATTAAGTGCATCTTAATAACCTAATACATTCATATCTATATATGCATATGGGACACCTATAATGTAACTGGAAAGAATTACCATGGTGGAGTAACTCCTGAGACAGACTGAGAGCATAGGAGACGTTTCCTGTCTGAAACAGAGAGGAATTTAGAGCAGTGCATTACATCAATCACCTTACATGTGTGCTTCATGAATCTTCCAGTGTACCTTAAAGTGAGAGAAGGCCAGATGGTCCAGAGCGTCCTCTAGAGTCCCTTCGTTCTCAGGGCTCCACTCCCCTCCCGGCCCTCTGAAGAGACGCACCGACTCCTCCAACCACTGCACTGAGTGGTAGTAGTCTTCCTGCTCATAGGCCACCTGCACAGTTACACCTGGGTTACTTGTTGATAATTCATTTTAATTGACTTTTAGTCAATTTTGGGTTCAATTACTCCAAAATGACATAATTTTCCACTGAAGAGACGTACGGGGAATGTGTAAATTTCCTGTCAAACAGATAATCCACACAGATGCCATTGAGCATCGCTTGACTTAAATACTATCCATTGTTTGCAAGGCATTTACAGAGGATCTGATGTAAATATCGCTTGTGCTATTTTGGGAGAGCACCCGGGGCTGTTGAGTCCCTTCTCAGTCTTGACTTGTCTGTTGCTGACTCAACAACAGACAAGTTGACTCTACTTAAAGATACATTTTTCTCCACCTGGGTTTATTCTTTCTCCACCTTTGTATATTCTCTCCCCAGCATGACAAAGAATTTTAAGAATGACACCTGTGCATAGTATGTAATGGACTTCATACTTCTATGCATTGTGCAGATAGAGCTGCATCTCTGTTGCTCCTTAAGAAACCCCTTAAGCATATTTTTTACATCTGAAAAGACATGAACACAGCTATTGTCTATTTTGGTCTTGGTCTTGAAGAGGACTCGATTTGCTCTGGTCTCTGTCTCGACTTGATCTTGACCCCCTTTGGATCTGGTCTTGACTCCAGCCTGCCTCGAACTGGCCTTGGAATTTACTTGTATTCAGCTAAGGTGGTCTTGACTACAGTCCTGAGAGCTCCTGTGTATATAAACCTATCTTGGACGTTAGGGGACAAAGTTGGGTGAGAGCAGGGTGTCATTGTGGTCATCAAGTGGGCTCCTCCCATCACAGATGTTTAAGTGTATCCACAACACGGCTTGCGACTCCAGACGGCTCAGCAGTAACTGCTGGTGTCACAGACTACCCTCCCACCACACCCCCACCACCACACACACACACACACCAATCACACACACTCTCAACACCAATCAGAACTTGACCCAACTACCTTGTATTGACACTTAGGGACACCTAGTTCACAACAGTACACCCAATAATTTGTAAGCTGTTGGTCTCAACAGCAATAAGCTAAGGAACCACAGATTTTAAAGAGTTAAAATATAAAACACAAAATATTCTGTAGATCCTAGACATTGTATGATATCAGTATCAGAGGTTAGATGATGCGTGTCTCATACAATTCATACCATGATTCCCATGATGAGCAACTGTTTTGTGACTCTTCCCCAACAAACTGACAGGATACAGGTTTCTTTTAACAAACCCTGCTGGTTTTGAACAGTAGTTTAACAGTCATATAAACGCACTTGCAGCAAGCTGTTACTGCATGCCACATTGACTACACCCTAAACTAAGCATCTGTTTACAGAAGGTTGGAGATAATCCCAGCCCCAGCACAAGTGAAGGCACTATTTCTCCAAACTCCTCTTGACTTCTGCTGAGTTAGATAATGTATTTTCCATACAAGAAGATGTTTCTCCTACGCAGCACCCTGCCCACACGTACCTCCACTGTACATAAACAGTGGAATTTATTGTAGGGGAAACTCAAGGCTTTTTTTCATATCTGCGTTACAGAACAGTATGGTCATTTTCAGATGGAATGGTTTCCCAGGCACACAGTGGGAAGAATTCAGCGTTTTCCGCTCCGACTGTCTGGACTCCCACCACAGAGTGACTGACAGGCTTGGAACAACACTATTTTACAGTCTTTTTCGTATGGGATGCTAATCACCAAGGCAAATTTTCACAGCACCATCTGCCAAATACCCCTACAATTTATGACTTCACATGAGCTCTCATGGCACATTTTGCACAGTGACACGACACAGAGAAGACACTGAGACCATTGTCAAGGAAATACAGTGGTGACAAAAAACAGTGGGAGAAGGGAATACAAGAAAATGCTTTGTTAGATTGTTGATTACGGACGGCCTACCTTTCCAACCAGAAAGCAGTCGTCACCAGAGAGCGGGATAGACACTGTGGGCCTGTAGATATCGATGGGGCTGCCGTCAGTGGCTCTCTGGAAACGGCCCCTCACAAGGCTCCCCACTTGCAGAGCGTACACATCCTGCAGCCTCATCAGCCCCTGGGCGGCCCCCTGAAGGTCCTCCAGCTTGGGCAGACCGGCCTCCTCCTCCTCGTAACCGGACCTGAGGGCTGGACAGCAGAAGGCCACAGGGTGAACTGGGGGGTGGGGTGGGGGGTTGGGTGGTGACAGGACAGACCATAGAGAGGGGGTGGGAAAGGAGAGGGGGTGATGGATCTCTGTAAAAAAATTAAGTCCCAGGTGATGTCACTTATCAGCACCAGATGTGTTTTTTTTTTTTTTAAAGAAGGCAGTGAACCGACCTTGTGCATTCTCCATGGCTTCGTCGCTGTAGACCACGTTCAGCCACTCGGACTGCAGGCGTTTGATGAGGGTGAATGCTACCAGAGGGTTTGCCATCGCAGTCGCTGGGCTGTTGTACACTTCACTGTGCAGGTCAGACACCTTCGCAAAGAAACTGTGGGAAAGAACATAACCTGTGTTTAAGATGACGGATTGAAAGTTTCATCTGCTGCTGCTGCTGCTACTGCTATCATCATCATATAATGGGCAGAGATATATGAATAATGATGCAGCTTATGGCAATATATTATGCCATCACAGGACATTACTTGTTTTACATCAACCAACCCCCAAAACTGTAGTGGTGGAAGCCACATTAAACATAATTACTGTGTTGACTTGCATGATCAAAAGGATTGTACCATAAAATTAGAGGAACATGTTTCCGCAGAGAAACCAAAGTTGTATGATAAATATGTTGGTGAAAATGACTGAGTGCTGCTAGGGTTAGACCGATATATCGGTTTACCAATGTATCAGGCCGATATTGGCCGTATATTAAATATCAGACATGCTATCAGCCAGTCAGGTTGTCCGCTGGCAGCATGATGGAGGTTCCCCCCTGATCACAGCTAAACTGTAAAACCTGCAATGGAATTTCATTTTCAGCACTTCTGCACATTTGATTTATTAATTTAACTGTTCCAATATTTTTTTTTTTAAATCATTTCTTCTTTTAACAGCCTAGAGTTTATCATAGACAGGCAGTTTTAGTGTTCCATTGTCTGAATTCTGTTTCAGAGGCTTTCCCACTGTGCCAAGTAGGAATTTCTGGGGAGAAACAGTGAAGAGGTGACTTGGCATTTTATGGCATGAGATTGTCAAATGTTAAGATATTGAATTTTGGCACCAAATATGAGTCTAAAATGACCGGTGTTGGTAGTGGTTAAAACCCCCACCGCCCCTAACACACGCACGCACGCACGCACGCACACAAACACACACACAGGGTGTCATTTTTTGTCATCAAGTTGTCAGTCTCAAACAAAACTCAGCTTGTCATCAGATCTCATGTGTGCCACTCACCGTTTGATGTCCTCGAGTCTCTCTAATTCGTGGTCAATGTAAGTTCCTAAGTAATTGATCAGTTTCCGTTCAACATTGATGGCCTGCTTAACGTTCAATAGCGACGTATACATCTCACCCAAAGACGCAGGAACCACAGCTGAAGTTAGGAGACCCCAAGTAAAGCAAACATAGAAATAACCCATAATTGGGCGCAGGAGCCGTCTTGAGTTATTTCCTTTGTTCCAATAATCCTGAGTGATTTCCAATTGTTTCCTCACGTGGCTGAGCGCTTCACACTACGCTTGACTAGTAGCCTACTGGAAATCATCTGTATGTGCGCCTTGCCTGCCGCGTGTGAATCAAATGTGCCTCTGTTCCGTTCACACTGAGGAGGCGCAGTGAGCTCTCACTGCTCTGGGATCAGCTTTCACTGTCCGGGAGGCAGACATACAGTCATTGGTAGAAATCAGTCAAACTTGTCTCTTCTGTAATCAGATGCATGACAGAGGATCAATTGCTTTATGATGATGGGAATAGCCTACAATACAGTTTATACATTTAGGGTACAAGCTGTTTCTCATTAATAAGCGAGATCTGCATGCCTCTTGAGCTTGGTTGCATCGCTCTGTAAGTTACTTATCACCTCGATTGTTTAGGGCAAAGTTTATTACTCAAGTGAATATGTTGGTTCTCTTTCTACGTTCGTTTCGGTATCTCTCTGTGGGACACGCTCCCCGCGCTGTCGCCCAGACAGGCTATGGAAAGCCAAGCAGGTCAAATATACGGTAATAGGTGTACTTTACATGCAAACAACGTGTGATCTCAGAGCTCAATTTCACATATTTTTCAGGTAGCCTAATTGTCCAATTTGAACAGGTGAGTGTCATTAGTTCCAATTGGCTGCTGATCACATAGGGTTAAACCATTTCTGTAAACCTATCTTATCTCTTTGTCCTTTTGTCTTTTTTTGTGTAGCCCACAAAAATAAAATCTTTGGATTGCAGTTTTGTGACGTATTTATTTTAATCAAGATAAAATGGCCTCCTTTTGCTCCACTTCTGCCTTTTTTTGGGGCATACAAACACATCAGTGCACATTCTAGCTGTAACACCATTCATCAAACTTTAGTTTTCTAACATTAAAAACTTTAACATTTGTGTGGGAAAAGTTACAGCAGTGGTACTCGCTCAGTGCTGGATCCATTTAGAGTGGATAGACCATTGTAATGAATATCTCTGGCTTTGGAAAACATAAACTTTATTTTTTGAGCATTTTAATTTGAGGCCATGACCAGCAGGGGGCACACTACCACTAATAATGGCAGGTGGCGGTTGTTAAAACCTAAACAGAAGGAAATGTTGCTCATTTATCTGCCTTGTGTGATTATTCAATACAGCTTGAATTATTTTTCTGCTCTAAGGTTTTAAGAGATATCAAAATATGTTAAAGGTTGTAATTTCACATTGTATGTTAGGCCATCAACTATGGACCTACAAGTAGACAAGAACTTGTATATTTGTGACGCCACAGTTACAGAAGTCCAAACAGCTCGGTTTTCTAATATGGACTCTGTGGATTTAAACCCTAACCCTAACCCTCAAGACCCATGATGTCCGTCTGGGTAGATCTGCCATCATCTTGGACATGTTAAATCTTTGACAATCTTCTTCTCCTGAACCCTAAGTCCAAATGACACCAAATTTGATATGCATGGTCCATGGATATGCTGAAACAAACAACATTTTGCGTAATGATTGGGTAAAAAATAGCGGACTTATTAGCCAATCATATTCTGACATTATTGAATCTATCACAAGTCTGCTTCACAGTGACCTATGACATTGGAACTTGGTGAGCACATTGGAGACAACACTCCTAGGGACTGTACTAAGTTTGGTGTTGGTAGCCCAAAGAACGACAACACAGTACAAATTTCAATTTGTGCTATGCTAACTACTAATTGTAGAAATTACACATTAACAGCATCTACTCATAAACTGTGACACGGATTCACTCCTAATTGCTTGTGGACACTTCTCACACCAGTCCTGAGTGATTTTCAGAAGCGGTTGCTGTACTAAGCGGACGCACACTATGAATACCTTTCAAGGCTGCTTGCAGATTTAATTTTGCTGTTACTTTCTATATTTCTTCTTATGCAGTTGTTTTAATTATATTGTCACTGTCAGTATCATACAATAAGTAGGCTACCCTTGAGAAATCCACAGGTCTTCTAACACATTATGACTAATATGATACATGACAACAACATTGCAGCTGTATTTGTGCAGCTGCAAACAAAATGTGACGTACATCCAGATGTCAGTATGCTTATCAGTTAGGACAGCTTGCAACACACACTCTCTGTTGTGATTTGAGTTTCCAAAGTGCACTTAAATATCTGTAATGTACCTTAATGAAGGTGAATGACAGAAGGCCAAAAGCATTTAGAGTCGGAGGCCGGCCTGCAGCACAGTCACAGAGCAAATCATGGATCCAGCGTGAATGTTGTTTGCTGAGAGAGTGAGAGACTCGATGCAGTTGTCTAAAAAAATCAGTCAATTTGGTAAATAGTTTTTATTGATGCTGTTGGCACAGATTTAAGGGCACTGACTGTTAATGTGTAACAGCAGTTGGTCTATAAAACTAAAAAAAAGAAAAAAAGCAAATATATCCATAAAAAGTGAAAAGAGGTCTTATATGTCCACAAGGCAGCGTAGGACACAGCAGATAAAACGTTGGTTTGAACCAATCAGTGACAATTTCTAGTTCAGTTCTTAGTGCACTCTAACTTTGACTTGGCTTCTCCCATTGTCTTCACAAACATGTAGGCTTTGACATTTGACATTTCATAAGTGTTGAGTATTCTCTACAAATCCAAATCAGCCAGTTGATGAGCTAGATAAGGTGATGGGTCCGGTCCTGTGTGGGCAGCAGAGCATGGATCTCCTCATGT